>PITA01006056.1:49607-104074 GCA_004023965.1 Spilogale gracilis | reverse complement strand
AACCTCAATTTATCACTAAGACAAACTGAGGCATCTTCTACAAAATAACTGGTCTATAGACCATTTCATGTTGGAAGAGATGAAGAGACACAGCCACTAAATGTAATGCATGAATCTAAACCAATTTAATGATTATTAAATGTTAAGAAAATAAGCAGGCAAGGAAAAAGAAAGGTAGTAAAGATAAATTTGTAGTAAGAAAAAAAAAAAAAAAAAAAAAAAAATTTGTTAAGACTTGTTGTGTGAAATAACATGTGCTCTATCCTGGAGAATGGCCTGCATGCACTTGAGAAGAATGTGTATTTTGCTGCTGCTGGATGGGATGTTCTGTATATGTCTGTGAGGCCCATTTGTGTATGGTTTTTAAATCTTCTTTTTCTTTGTTCTATCCATACTAACAGTGTATTGAAATTGCCTACTCTTATTGTAATGCTATCTATTTCTCCCTTCAGTTCTGTCAGTATTTGTTTCATATATTTAGGTGCTGTGTTATTGGTTGCATATATGTTTATAATTTTTATATCTTCCTGGTAAATTAGCCCTTTTATCAATATATAATGTCATTGTTTTGTCTTTTCTGACTGTCTTTACCTAAAGTCTATTTTGCTGAATGTACCTCTGGCCACCCCTGCTCTCTTTTGGTCACCATTTGCATAGAACATCTTTCCCCATTTTTTTACCTTCAGCCTACATCTGTACTTAAATCTAAAATGAGTCACATGAAGACAGTGTTAGCTGGAATTTTTTTTTTTTACTCTTTCAGTCACTCCATCTTTTGACTGAGGATTTTCAACTGTTTATATTTAGACGAATTATTCATAAAGAAGGGCTTGCTATTGTCATTTCTTAGTGGTTTTATGTCTGGATGTCTGGATTTTTCACAAAGAGAATGGTGGTATTGTTTTTGAATTGCCGTCTCTGTAGAAGAGAGAGTCTGAAGCTTCTTATCAGCCATCCGTCCAACTTCCTGCAAAGATCTGATTTTTATTAATCAGGATTAATTCAGGCTTACAATGGCATTGAAGTTGAACTAACTGAAGTTAAAATAATAACAGGTGCAAATGACTAAAAAGTAGTGGCATAGAGCTTTTAGAGTAAGGCAAGGCTTAAATAATACAGTTCAAAGCTCTGTTTTTTTCTCCACCATTCAGGCAGGTTCACTCTTAACAATGAGCAAAGTTGCCTATCAATATAGCAACCTGAACGAAAAGCCCCACCTGGAAAATTCTGATTGTCATATCCTGTATCATGTGTCTTTCCCTGAATCAGCCAGAGTTTCCAGGAAAATGAGGTACCTAGGGCTCTGAAATCCATGCTAATGTGTGCTCATTGCAAGGCTGACAGTGACTTCAAGGATATGATGGAATGGATTCCCCACACAAAATGGGCTTCTGTTTCTGGGAGAGTGGGAAGACCAGTAATGAAAAAACAATAGATTTTCTGTCTATCCTACTGACACAAAATTGCTTAGGGCATCATTATCTATAATGTCTAAAACCTTAAAATACACTAAACACCTAATAATAAGGGAATGGTTAATAAATGGTGAGACACAGCTGACCTTTGAACAATGTAGAGAGATTAGGGGCACCAGCCCCCGTGCGGTCAAAAATCTGCATGTAACTTTTGACTCCTCCCTTAAACTTAACTACTAATAGCCTACTGTTGAATGAAAGCTTTACCAATAATATAAACACATATGATTAACACATATTTTGTATGTTATATGTAGTATATACCATAATCTTATAATAAAGTAAGCTACAGAAAACGTTATTAAGAAAACCATAAGAAAGAGAAAATACATTTACAGTATTGTACTATATTTATTAAAAAAACTCCATATATAAATGGACTCATGCAGTTGTTAAAGGGTCAACTGCATTCATACGACCACTAAAATTTGCATGCAAATAGTTTTCTTAATGTGGGAAAATGTGTTATAATGTTAAATGACAAAATAACGACACAACTTTAGAAGGCTCTATGTAGCAGAACATAAAAGGCTATAAAGTACATAGGAAAATATCTAGAAATGTTACAATATAAAGAGAATACACATCTGGAAATGAAATAAACTTTCCTCTTTTTGTGTTTTTCTCTATTTTCCTATAATACATATAGATTTTATACTTAGAAAATAATCCAAATCTTAAATTAAGTAGGGACAAAAAGAAGCTGATATGTTTACTAGCATTTATACTTGAAGATATGTCTTGAAATTAGGATACCGGTATCACAGGAAGAATTATGAGGTGTGATAAATGTTTGAAAACAGAGGTTTAAACAGACAAATTGTGTTTCAACCAAGAGAGTGGAGATTTTACTTATTTTGAAAATGAAGACCACATCAGCAGGTATTCAGGTATTTGGGACGGTTCCAACATGCGCCACCAAAGTGCTTTTCTTAATGTTCTTTATAAGCAATGCAGCCTATATTGGCACCTCATTTAAGAAACTAAGGTGTGTTCAGTGTTATAGAGCCAACAGTCAAGTTTTGCTAGAGGTAGAAAAGGATATTTCTGTTCATTAACTCCACAGGACTTATATTTGGCCTAGAACTTCAATAACACCAAGAAAAAAACGAGACTCTGAAATAAAACTGCATGAACACTGGAAAGGTATCTGTCGATTATGTGGCACTAAATAAAGTAGAATTTCTTTTAACAGTACCTGTTTCTAAGTAAAGTTAGAACCAATGACTCCTAGAGTGTAAGAGACTGTTCTAATTTCAGAAAACACCATCCATCTGGATTCTTGCGGTTACTATTCTTGCTATTTTAATTACAAAAGTTTACATTGATTTGTTTACTTATTATAACCTGCAGTTGCATTTCAGATTTAATTTGTAACATCTCCACTGTGCTATTGTGAATGTCCTGCCTCCCGCTTTCCCTCTTCCTCACAGGCAGGCTAACATGGCATGCTGCCAGGAACGGGCCACGCATTTCCTTGCACAGTGCCGTCCGAGTAGAAGAGAGGCAAATAATTATCAAACATAAACATTTTAATTTGGCAACGGAATAGAATCCACAATTTAAAGCTCCTAACCTAGAATGATTATTAGGCTTACAGGTTCGTGTACATAACTGCTTCCTCATCATCTGCTTGCCGTTAGAACTCTGTCCAAAGAATTGGACAAGGTTTCTGCTCCCAAGGAGCTTACAGAGTTATTGCAGAAATTAACCTATAAATCATGATGATGAGGTTTAAAAATGGTGAGGACAGTAAGAGGAAAATCTGCTAATTAGGCAGAAAGAAAAGGAATTTTAGCTTATATCGCAATAGCATAGAGAACTTCAGGCTGAGGGATTTTTTCTTTTTTTCTTCAGAAAAGTCATGGGTTTAGGAAAAGTGCACTCAGGAACAGTGAAGAGCCCAGTGTGACTGCAGCCTAAGCATGTGATGAAGAAAGCAAGTTATAAGCAGATTATTGAGGACCTGGATGCCATGCAAGGGACCAAACATGATCTTGTAGCAAATGGGAAGCCTCCATTGCATGAGAGCAGCAGAGTGTGGCATGAACAGCTTTGGGCTTTAGTAAGAGAAACCATGTGACAGAATGAATGATGGACTTAAAGGCTGAGAAACTACAAACAAGGAGGCCAGTCAGATGCAATAATCCACATGAGAAAACCAAAGGGAATCAACTAAGGCAGTGGCAGCGGAAATAAAGGAGGGCTGCAAAATCAAAAGACAGTCTGGGGTTAGAACCAGTACGGTGATGGTCGTGAAATAGACACAGGATGACTTCTCTGCACCCCTTATTCTATTAAGGACTCCACCCACTCTCATCCATTATAATCTTCCTAGCAGCCCTGGGATCTGTGTTCTGCTTATTATACCTGTTCTCCAGGTATGAGAATTGCAGTTCAGGGAGATTAAGGAGTTTGTTCAAGATCACATAGCAAAGAAATGGTAGAGCAGGGACTGAACCCAAATTGGAATCAGGACAAGTCCCTGTAATACACACCTTCCAACTTGCCTGGATGACCCAGGAAATGAGGAAGTAGCAACAAATGATGATCATGTTGTTTCTGGCGTCAATGACTTCAAGAATGGGGACCAGATTGGCTGGGGTAAGAAATATACGAAAGAAAGCAGTTTCTGGTAGAAATATATATATCTCTTAGTATTGCACATGTTTACATGATTACCTTGAACATTGAAAATACCGGTATATTCAGTAGGAAGCCGGAAGTTCAGGTTAGGGCTAAGGCTACCGCGCCCTGAGTGCCTCTCATGGAATTGCTGAAGAAGAAAAGCAAAGCTGGGGGCATCTCATTATCTGACTTCAGGCTTTATTACAAAGCTGTGATTACCAAGACATTACCATGGTACTGGCACAAAAACAGAGAAATAGACCAATGGAACAGAGTGGAAAGCCCACATATGGACCCACAAATCTATGGTCAAATCATCTTTGACAAAGCAGGAAAAAATATCCAGTGGAAAAAAGACAGTCTTTTTATAATAAATGGTGCTGGGAAAATTGGACAGCTACGTATAGAAGAATGAAACTAGACCACTCTCTTATACCACACACAAAGGCAAACTCGAAATGGATGAAAGACCTCAACGTGAGGCAGGAGTCCATCAAAATCCTGGAAAAGAACATAGGCAGTAACCTCTTTGACATCGGCCACAGCAGCTTCTTTCAAGACACGTCTCCAAAGGCAAAGGAGACAAAAGCGAAAATGAACTTCTGGGACTTCATCAAAATAAAGCTTCTGTACAGCAAAGGAAACAGTCAAAACAAAGAGGCAACCCACAGAATGGGAGAAGATATTTGCAAATGACACTACAGACAAAAAGCTGGTATCCAAGATCTATAAAGAACTACTCAAACTCAACACCCAAAAAGAAGATGAACACATCAAAAAATGGGCAAGAGACATGAAGAGGCACTTCTCCGAAGAAGATATACAAACGGCTAATAGACACATGAAAAAATGTTCAGCGTCACTAGCTATCAGGGAAATTCAAATCAAAACCACACTGAAATACCACCTTACACCAGTCAGAATGGCCAAAATTAACAAGACAGGAAACAACAAGTGTTGGAGAGGCTGTGGAGAAAGGGGAACCCTCTCACACTGTTGGTGGGAATGTAAACTGGTGCAGCCGCTTTGGAAAACAGTGTGGAGATTCCTTAAAAAATTGAAAATAGAGCTACCCTGTAACCCTGCAATTGCACTAGTGGGCATTTACCCCAAAGATACAGATGTAGTGAAAAGAAGGGCCATATGTACACCAATGTTCATCGCAGCAATGGCCACAATCGCCAAACTGTGGAAAGAGCCAAGGTGCCCATCAACAGATGAATGGATAAAGAAGATGTGGTACATATATACGATGGAATACTATGCCTCCATCAGAAAGGATGAATATCCAACTTTTGTAGCAACATGGACTGGACTGGAAGAGATTATGCTGAATGAAATAAGCCAAGAAGAGAAAGTCAAGTATCGCATGGTTTCACTTACTTGTGGTGCATGAGGAGTAACCTGGAGGACAGTGGGTGAAGGAAAGTAAAGGGGAACTAGGGTAATCCAGGGAAAGAAATGAAACAACAGAGACTTTGGACACAAAAACAAACTGAGGGACTTGGAGGGAGGGGGATGGAGGGACGGGAGAGCCTGGTGGTGGGTACTGGGGACACCTAAAGTGTGGAGCACTGGGTGTGGGGAATGGGGAATGAATCTTGGAACACTGGGAAAACAAAAAAAATTAAGTAACAATAAAAAAAAAACCTAAAAAAAAAAAAGGAAGCCCCGGTAGAGCTCAGGGTTAGAAGACACCCGCCCTGGGGGCAGAAGATGCCTGGGATCCGTTCTTTACAGATGCAGGGATGCAGGATGGATGATGAATCTGCAGAGAGAGGAAAAGAGCTTCTGGAGATGCAGACAACATCCTGGAGAATGCAGGGTTAAGGAATTCTAGGCAGAAGAGAATTTAGAAAAAGTGATCCAGAAAAATAAAACACAGCATTTCAAAAAGCCGAGTCTCAAATATCAAAGAGAGATCCCGTTGGAGGGCGAGTGTGGGATGTTTGTTGCATTTGGCATTTGGGAGATCCCTGTTGACATCTGAGAAGGTGGCTGGGGGGAGGCAGGCATCAGGCATGGGGCACACGGTGAGATGCGGTGAGCAGGGCAGGGGAAGATGGGGAAGAGCTTTCTCTTGAAAGGCTGATTCTTTTCTGGTGACTGTGCTTATCTCTTCCTCAAATCCCACAGCAGAAATATTAGTGTTAAAAAGCAATAGCTACACTTTTACAGGAACATTCAACATATCCCTAGTCTAAGAGAAGTGTTTTTCTCTTTTCAGCTTGCGAGAGATCCTGAATTGTTTTTGTTAAAAGAGAAAACTTCTATGCTTTCTTCCTCTGGAGAGTCTTCCATTAGTGAAATCCCCTGCTAGCTTCTTTCTGCCCCTTTACCGACTCGCACACATCAGTGAAGCACCTTTCTATGGAGGTAAGTCTAGAGGGGCCCCGACAAAGATGTGCACGGGAGCAAAAGGGATCAGCAGGCATCGGTAGTTTAGAAGCAGATTTATTGCTTCTTGACCTTGAAATACACTTGCGTGTAATATACACGTGCAAAACCACAACATATACCAGCTGCTGCGGAGATCTCGGGACTCCAGGACAGCTAAGGCAAGAACGCAGTTACAGAGACAACTGGAGTTTTTCCACAAATTTGTAGACCATGATATAGTTACTTTATTTTTTTTTTTAAGATTCATTTATTTACTAGAGAGAAAAAGCACAGGAGAGAGGGGCAGAGGAAGAGAGAGAATCTCAGGGAAATTGATTGATCCCAAGACCCTGAGATCATGACCTGAGCTGAAATCGAGAGTTGAACACTTCACCGACTGAGCCCCCCAGGGACCCCTGATACAGTTGTTTCTACACAACATGATAGCTGAATTTCACATGTGCTCTGGAGTACTTCTGGGGTTCTATCTTTATATTATTGGTGGAAGGCTTTGGTGAGCAGCAATAAATCAATGGCTAATTGCCCTGAATTAGTTCCTCTAATCAGGACTAAGAAAAGGGCCATGGATTTATGAGGATGTCCACAGGCTCAAACAGAAACTACTCAGAAAAACTGAGGCTAGGTTTCAAGAGGGATATAATCACTTCATGGGGCTTTCCATGGTATCACTGTATTATGTGGGAACTTGACTGAGAGACTTCCCAAATTCGCAGGCAGAGGGAAGACAGTGTCTTGAAGAGCATATGGCAGAGCCCAAGTGGCGTAGGCTTTGGAAGCATCCACAGGACTCTCATCTCAAGAAAATGTTGCAAGCATTTTTCTGGTTGAAATAAATATGGGACAAAATGAAAGCCATCACTAAAAGCTTATTTCTTGGGTTTAAGCAGCTCTATCAAAAGAAGCAGAAACATTAACCACTGTGGCCTCAGGTTAAAAATTATTTCTACAAGATACATAGTAGCTATATGACCAGACAGAGTTCACTGTCTACACAGCACTGAAGTGCCAAGAACACAGCACCCAAAGAGGAAGTGAAAATTAAGAAGCCTGGGAAGATTTATCTGCCAGAAATGGTAGGAACATTGTACTAAATCTATTTACTGGAGATTTACCCCTATTAAATTTAAATGAGCAAGTCACAGATTTTACTTACTTTGTATCAAATGACCAGTGGCATCTTAGTGAGAATAAAAATTAAGATTTTTTATTTCTATTACTTGTTTTGCGGAGCCAGTACCAAGATGGCCTCCAATGTTCCCTACCTCCTAGTATTAAAACCTTTGCGTAATATTCTCTGAGGTCATTATTATACTGAGTGATGCTTTTTTTGAGAAAGAGAGAGAGAGTACCATCATGGAGGGAGGGGCAGAAGGAGAGAGAGAATCTCAAGCAGACTGCCACTGAGCATGGAGCCAAGGCGGGGCTCCAACCCATGATGTGAACTGAGATCATGACATGAACCGAAACCAAGAGTCAGACACTCAACTGACCAAGCCATCTAGGCGCCCCGAGTGACTCATTTCTAAGGAATGGAATAAGACAGAAGACACGGTGCATGACTCAGGAGTTAGGACTAAATGACAGCGTCATATCACTCTTCCTCTTTCTCTCTCCCAGACCAACTGCCACGTCCTGAGAACTCTCCAGCAGCCTTTGGAGGGGCTCCCACGGTGAAAAATTGAGGTGTTTGATCAATGGCCAGTGAGAAGCTTCCACATGAGTGAGTTTGGAAACACTGACTACAACCCTGGAGGGCAGCTGGACACACCCTCTGAGTAAGAGCCAACCAGAAAAAGTGCTCTTGGATTCCCGAAACACAGAAACTGTGGGATGCTATGCTTGTTGTTTTAAGCTACTAAGTTTTGGGGTGATTTATCACATAGCAACAGATAAATTAAGGTGTCTTCTTTCATTTAAAAATAACTGACCTTTTACTACAGTTTTAGTTAATATTACATAATGAGTTCAAGGGATTTTTACCTGAGAAAACATTCTAGGACCCAAGGGTTGCCCATTTTTCTTGAAGTTGATATATATATAGGCCTTGTATAGTGTAGCTATAGGCCTACATGCTCTATTAACTCTTTCGACTCTAGAAAGAGAGACATATTGGATACCTTGTGTTAAATTAATAAAATATATGAGGTCCTGAAGAAATATACTCCATTTTCATGTATCCAGATAAATTAAGCAAAACCTCTAGCAGAATTAAAAAATTGGGCATTATAATTTTAAATTCTAACTTTAACTCATATTATCAATAAAATTAAATTTTTAAAGCTTAATAGATGTGGCCTTTCTGTGAATTTGACAGCAGAAGAGGGCTTCTACTGAGTTTTTCTGGCATTTTAGTATTGTAACATTTGTATATTTTGTTCTTAATAATTGTTTAAATATTAATTAAATAATAATTTAATTCTTAATAATGTCATCCCAACTTGGGATGAAAAATACAATAAAGAAAATCTTTAAAAGGGGGGAGGTAGTGCCTGGGCAGCTCAGTCGTTAAGCGACTGCCTTGGCTCAGGTCATGATCCCAGAGTTTCCGGATCAAGCCCCGCATTAGGCTTCCTGCTTGGCAGGAAACCTGCTTTTCCCTTTCTCACTCCCCCTGCTTGTGTTCCCTCTCTAGCTGTGTTTCCCTCTGTCAAATAAATAAATTAAATCTTTAAAAAAAGAAAAATAGAAATAGCAAGTAAATTTTCAACCTTACCTAGAGTAGCCCTGGAATAGATGAATTAATGAAGTAGCAACCTCATTCCAGAGCCTTCTCAGGACAAAATGGATCTTTCTTAGGAGTGGTACCAAGAGGATACTAAGGGAGCAGTGGCTGGTCTTCAAGAGGGTGAGGAATGGCCTTGTGTTGCGGGGGAGCAGCCTGTGCTAACATGTTCATCTCCTGGACTGAGGACTGCCTCCAACCACGCACAGGCTGAAGAGCTAAGCCAGTGATGAAGAAGAAACCAAATAAATCTATTAAAGGAAACACTATGTTTTTTTCCTCTGAAGGTAATTCTATCATTATAAAACCTATCTCTTTCTTGTCTGCCCCTTTACTCCCCGTGGGGGGATGCACTGGTTGATCTGATAAATTTCAAAAGAAGGAACTGGGCAGGCAAAGCTAGCCCAACACGTTCCCTCTTGAGAGCCACTGGCTCTCACCAACCAGTGGTCCCTGATGCCTTGACTGGGTAGGTAAGTCTAATTCTGGGTTCATTTACCAGGCTGATTTAGCCCTTAAAAACTTAACCCATGTTAGTTGTTGGGGCTTTGGTTTTGTTTTGTTGGTGGTGGGTGGGTGGCTAGCAACATTTTCATTTTCCATACACATTACTCTTTATCTTATTTCTCATTTGTTTAGAACCTGGACAAGAAAGGAGTTACAGCTGGGAAACGAACACTTCCATCAAAATTCAAGTCATTGAAAAGATTTACCCTGAAAAGTTCAAAAGTAATGATACAAAATTTCTTTTCAGTTGTAAGCTTTTAGCACACTATAATAATATATGATGCAGGGGGTTCATAGGATGCCCCCTTGGAACATATATCTTCCTTGTTTATGTAACAATGAATAACATGGGGAAAAGTATAATTAATAGTCATACCTACCCTATGCTCAAAAGTCAAGTTTTGGAGCCAGGCATGAATGACTTCTAATCCCACATCTGGTGAATCACAGAATCTTCTGAAAGCCTGTCTCTTACCAGCATTTGCATCTTTATCTGTGCAGTGAGGAGTCACAGCTACTCCAGGGGGTTGATGCAAAGACCAGAGGAAACAGCGCACACCACGTCGAGCATAAGGGCAGAATCTGATGTGCAAAGGGGTACCCGGTATATGGGAGGTGTGACTGGTGTGTCCTCAAGTCTTTTCTGTTTTACTGTATAATAATTCATTAAGGCAAAACCTCACACATTTTGTTTTTACCCAGAGGATTTTTACTTCATAAAGAAATTTCCTGAAATTGTAATTTCCTTATGGTATTTTTATTCTCATGAACACTTTCTCTGTTAAGCTTGCAATTAGTGAATCTGTTATTTTAGGCAAATGTTAGTTCATCTTCCCTCCTGCTTTAAATTCATAATGTGGCATTTTAAGGTAATTCAAATATTTTGTCAGCTTTCACCACTTAATTTGTATGAATTTTGGATGTAGAGGCAAAGGGAGGTCAAGGAATAGAAGTCCCTGTGGATGTTGCTGGGGGAAAAAAACTTTTAATACTTTAATATTAGATTTTCTTGTAGAATGTCCATGGTACAATTTAATAAATTCTGGTTTTGTTGCCTCAGTAAAAAGTTTCTTATATCAGTCCTTCAGGAATTTTTTGGATAAATTCCTTTCTTGGTTAAATTATCCCATTAGCTGAACTGTCCACTGTTGAGAGACTCCATTGTGAAAATGAGACTTTAATAACTTTAAGTGTCTAAAATTGATCTCTTTCCCAGCATACAGATTGACCACTGCCAAGCTGTAAGAGAATCCTTACCTCATATCTCGTGCCCAAGGGGAATCTTCTGGGCTCAACTTTCCAAATTGGCTCACAGATACTATGTAACATACTTTACTTGGGCTCCTGTGTTTTCACTGTTTGATTTTATAGACTTAAATTTGCAGACATTTCCTAGCTTCTAGCTTATTCTTCTTCTCCCCACAGGTCTCCACTTCTCTATGTTCTGTGCCCCAAATCCTCGGGCAACATGAACCACCCTCAAAACTGGTCCTTTTTACAGAGTTCCCCAGGACCATGTTCCAAGCGAAGGAAGAATGGCTTGTGGAAAACATAAAAGCAGTTATTTAATGAAAGAAGGTCATATTTCTATCAACTCAATTGAGGCATAATGGCATTAAAAATGATAAATAACAGTATTCAAGCCTAGACTCATTTTCGTGGAGTATCTTATTTATGTTTGTACTTTTATCATTTCAAAATCTTCTGTTATGTGGACCACTACAGTAGATTTATAACTTTAGGAAATGAATGTTCCCTTTCAAAGAAGGAAAATCAAACAAAAGTTTTCCTCATTAAACATTAAAGAGAATATATGAAAGGGAACATACCTGAGTCCTAGAACCGTGATGTATTCCTTAAACTCTTGACAGCTTTTATAACATAGAACATATCTTATATTTCCCTAGCTGGATACACAAAATTTTTCACCTACTGAAAACAAGTCCTTTCCAGAGGTAAACTTATTCAGTGGTGGAAAATGGGTATACAATTACATCTAATGTTTAATGGAAGACTTTCTTTACAGAGCTGAGGATACTTTAAACTTAATTTAATAACTTGAATAAGATAGAATCATGGACATTAGTATCAAGGATATGTCAATCACCCAAGGTTTCCCCTCCATGCCCTTCTTTTCTTAAACATACTTGGTGAATCAAACAATGGAAATAGTACATGAGAGTGTGGTTACCAGTGAGAAAGAGTCATGGTCATGGGTCCAGTCTTACCTTTCTGCTTAATAACTATGTGACCACAGACACACTACCACTTTGGAGTTTTCTCATCACTAAAGAATTAAAAATAGTTTCTACCTCATTAGGTTGCTGCGAAGATTAAATGAAAAATGTGTAATGTAATTAGCACAGTAGCTGGAACATAGTAAATGTTCAATAAACATTAGCTCTTAGCATCAGAGAAAGGGGATGTATACTTACTTAGAAACAGTTTTATAATGTAGACACTGAACGAGAGGTTTTTATAAACTATCTAATCTAGTCATGAATTGGCCATATTGAAACAAAAAAATTTTTTTCTGTTTAATTCCCTTTGAACATAGTTGTTCTACGGGCTCAAACAAGTACATTGAATTCTTGCTGACATTTCATTTACTATTACGGTCCTTGGGCTAACAGCAGGTTTTTAATCTCAAACAGATTTTCATGCCTCAATCATCTTAAAATATTTGCTGAAACTGGTATTAAAAGAAACTAATATAGCAATGCCAACATGCTTTAGATAGAGGTTTTCTTTCCACACGGTATGGGAAATAATTTTTGATCAGACCTTTTTCAACCTAAGGTAAATTTGGTACCAAACTGATTTATCTGGGGGCTCTCTTAACAGCTTCCTTGATAATAAATTCAATCTGTGCCCAGCTTCTAAAATTAATCACAGGCAGTATCATTTTTCCACTGGTACTTAAATTTTTTTTTTATTTTTTACTGTTCAAGATCTTGGGTCTCACAGAAAAAAACAAATTATATCCATTTCAACCAAGTACTCTTTATTCCCAATGGACTAAGTACTCATTTAATTTCCATATTCTTCTGTGGTATCGTCATACTAAAATCTTTTAACTTCTTAAAAGAAGTCCTGTTTTCATTCTTTCTTTCAAATTGCTAAATAATCAAAACCATTCTTGTCACTGCTTTCCAAAGACTCATTCATGGGTCTGTTCTTTCATGTCCAAATAAATACAGTTTACCTTGTGAGTTCTTGTTGTCATTCTCACCACTGTAGAATTTGATCCCTTTCTCTTAGATCCTCCTCTGCCTATGTTCTTCACCAATCTTCCAGTTGACTCTCCACTTAACTTCTAGAGGAAAATAATTGTTATTGCTTTATATTTCTACAGTGCTTCATTTAAATCTCTGATTATGCTCCTTATGTATATAGCTTGGTATTACAGTGGGTTGGACTCAAGTTTACCTGCCCATCAGAGTATAGTCCCTTTCAGTATATCATTAGAATCACTGTACTTCTTAGAGCCCCTGGCACATAATTTGAACATAATAGGCACTTACTCAGTGTTGTTTGAATTGAATACCTTCACTGACATGAATATTACTTATTCTGCCACTTGTATTTCCTGGCCACATACTATGTGCCCACCACCCAGTTATATGACAGGCTCCTGTATAGCTAAAATTCTAACAGTGGAGTTTACAGGAGTAAACTAAACAAGCATGGTCATTGATCTCATGGAGATCAGTGGGCATCTACTCTGCACCCATCTTTACCCAAATTATTATTGCAATTTTTATAAGTACCTTAAAAAAGATAATTAATATAATTTATATAAGGGGTTACACATTCTAATTTTGCCTGTGCCAAAAATGTTCCACTCTACTTCCCAGTTTCCTTTGCAGCTAGGATTGGTCATATGGTAGAGTTCTAGGCAGGACGCCTGTTGCTAGATGCAAGGGAGCTTCTGGGAAATCTTTCATTTATTTATTTAATTTTTGATAAAAGGAATGGGCGTCAGTGACATTACTCCTCTCCCCTATAACCAGCCTAGGGTTGTGTGCACAAAGACACAATATCTGGAACAAAGACACAATTAGGCAGCCATCTAACTGTGGCAAGGAAAGGACACTGGACGCCCAGGACGGCTTAGCCTGTCATCCCTGCAATGTTGAGTCATTGCCCCTGACTGCCTAAGTCCTGACTTCTAATTGTTAGAAATGGAAACCCTTCCATGCTTATGTTGCTCTTCCTTGAATTTCATCCTCATTTCACAGAAAGGCATTGTTACCCTCTTTTCTCAAAAAAGGAAAAAGTGACTCAGAGACTAACACGTCTAAGGTTGTACATCTTTTATGTGACATACTGGGGCAAAGTTTAATAATGAACGCAAAACCTGACTTGTTCCAGATGATAAGTTAGGTAACCCAAACACTCTGTATACCCTTGTACTAGTTGCAACATCTTGCAGCCAAAGGGCTTCAAGCCTCACGCTGCCCAATCTTAACTTTGAATCTTTCACTTGTGGTATAATTTGTTTCTTAATAATTTTCTAATACTGTGGTTAAGCAGGGAGGGTTAGAAATAAATTTTTTCACTATATATATGTATATACATATATATATATATATATATATATATAGAGAGAGAGAGAGAGAGAGAGAGAGAGAGAGAGAGAGAGAGAGTCTGCCCTACTTAAAATAAAAGTATATTGGAAATTTGAACCACTACTACAAAATCAGAATACCTCATTCAGAAACTTCCCTTCAAACTGGTAGAAACCAAGGCACTTGGGTAGCTCAGTTGGTTGGATGTCTGCCTTCAGCTCAAGTGGTGATCCCAAGGTCTTGAGATGGGGCCCCACATAGAGATCCCTGCTCAGCCAGGAGTCTGATTTTCCCTCTCCCTTTGTAACCCTCCCCTCCCCTGTGCACTTAAGCTCTGTCTCTGTCTCTGTCTCTGTCTCTCTCTCTATCTATCAAATAAATAAATAAAAACTTTAAGGAGGGTACGTATTGCATGGAGCACTGGAGGTTATATGCAATGAATCATGGAACACTACATCAAAAACTAATGACGTACTGTATAGTGACTAACATAACACAATTAAAAAAACTGTTCAAAAATGTTTTTAAAAATGGTAGAAACCAGCGTCATAAAACAACGGGTGGGCATTATTCCCATAGATAAGGCTCTACTATACAAAATGCTGTGTACCAACTTATCTACAGCCAAAATGCTGGTTTTCCCTCATGAGATTATTGCCCCCAAATTCCAATCATTCTGAAAAACAATAACCTGTCAAGTTTAAAGTTTTTTGTTCATAATTTGGTCTGTATCCTGCCATTGATACTTATTTTAATCTCCTACTGATTTCTGTGGGAATTCTTCTTGTAGAATTTAGGCAGGATATAGTCCCAAAGGAATTTCTGCAAAGAAGCTTCCCACTTTCAACTCTTTGTGTTTGATTTTTATTAAGTTTAGGTCATGACGCTGTACATCTAAAAATAGTCTACAGGCTAAACCTCTGATAAAGTCTTCTATTTTTAGATTCAGGCTGAAAGGTCAATGAGAATGTTAAAATCTCACAGGAATAGCTACATTCTAAATGATTTTTAACCACATGTTTTTGGTTCAGTTTTTTAAAAATGGAAATACACTATTTTAAAATGTCTTTTTCGTGTTATATGTTCCCAGATGTTTATCTTCCATGAGAGTCATTTTTAAAATGCCCATTTAAACTGGGAATACCGCTCTGCCTGTTATGGGGTGAGCAAGACATTGATGAAGAAAGTGCTCCACAAGCACTGGAATTAACATCTAAAGGCATGGCAGCACCAGCTCGGGAGCAACACTCTGTGAGGATGGGATCCCACCTCCCAGGACAGGTTACATAGCCATTATATGGTGCTGCAGACCTCTCTATGAAGAGCACTTTGGTTTGGGTGCAAGAGTGAACCATTATGATTCCCAATCACTCACCCTTAGAACTCTGGGCTCTACAGGTTTACAGGTCCTCTTCTTCAAAGAACAATAACCATAAAAGTTAATATTTAATAAGCCCTTATTATGTACCAGACACTATTGTCTGTAGTCTACAAGCACCAGACCATCTAAGTCCATCAAAACATTGTAGAGTATTTACTATCATCAACTTCTGGCTAATGTGGAAACCAAAAGCACAAAAGGGAAACTTGCCCAAGTTCACATATTATTAAGCATAAAACTTAACCACTATGAATACCAAAACTTATGACATGGCGAATCAGAGAACATTCAGTTGATTTCGGCAGCCAAGATCTAATGGTCACATAAGATGTTATGGTCAGGCTTTCCCCATGTAGTAGGGCTCGGAGGCAAGTCAAGACCTATTTATTTATAGCAAAGGCATGATGTGTCTCCAAAATCATCAGAGCTCCTCTATTGTTCTCAGCAAAGGGTCAATACAGCATCTGGAAGACCCACTGAGCCATAAGGACCGGATGTAAGGGGTGCAAGCATTGTAGTCTGTACCAGAGGGGAGGGTACTTGTTCTTGGGGCCAAACTAGCAGTTGTTTAGGGCCACTGTATATGGATCAGTGCTGCTCACAGATTTACAATTTATTTTTCTTTCAAAATCCAAGAGGAGCAACCATAAATCATAGGATTCTCATAAGCCTATGGAAGTGAAAGATCCTTCCACTCCTGTGATATTTATTTTCCAGATTGGGTACTCATGTATCTTACAAAGTAATAGGGAACCTGCTAGGTTTTCTATATATCAGTAGGGTGCTGTCTCTGATGATGTCCTGAGCACTGATGGGGTAATTACTTATCCTTGCAGAATGACTTGGGACACAGAACCAGAAAGGTGATATGACCCTGTGACAAGGTAGTGAAGATGTACAGCTGTCTCTATCACATGAAAACAAACTTCTGCTCTTTACTGCTTTGGAGATAGAGAAAAAAGCATTTGTCAGATCAACGAGGAAGGGCCATATTGATTTGTTCCAATGAAGAGACCACATCTTGTACAAAATTGCAATATTGAATCTCCACTTGATTAAACTTCTGATAATCTATAGTCAGTCATTCTCTGTGCTCAATCTGTCTTTTTCACTAGCTGAACTGGACAGCTAACTACAAAAGTGGTGAGAATCTCCAATCCCACAGCTTCCAAGCCTTAAATGATAATGCAAACATTTGTAATTTCACAAGTCTGTGGTAATGCCTTTGATTAATTCCCATTGTGGGTGGGAAAGACTCTAGAAACTTCCATTTAGCTATGCTTAACAATGATAATAAGACCTCATGAGTGAACACTGAATCATTGCTCCTGTGTGTGTGTGTGTGTGTGTGTGTGTGTGTGTGTGTGTGTACACTAAGGGTGAAGGATGTAAGACTATATACACTAGGTCTTCAGAGAAACCATTCACTAGAGAAACTCTCAGGGTAAAAGCAACAGCAAGTATATTATCTTCTGTGGCCTGTGAATTCTGCAACAGCACAGACAGATCTTACAGACCCCAAGCAAATGATATTAAGAAAGGTACCCTGGATTTTAGACTTGGAGCCTTCCTTGTAAGCTCCATGATTGTTCAAGTACTGGCCTCTCCCCTGGCAGCAGGATGAGAGGCTCATGTTCAAGCCTTATAGTTACAGTAGTAAAACAAAGCAGAAAATTTGCCTCCAAGTTTCTACCCTGGTGTGATCAGGGGCCTGGGATCTAGAATACGTAGCCTGAGTCCACTTCCTCAGTACTTCCCAGCCTTGATTACTATAAACATGTGGCTAATGCAATATCCAGGGAGATTTACAGGAGGCTAGCCCATAAGGAATCAGTGCTAGGTTGACTATAAAGATAGAGGTATCTCCCCTTCCCTTCTTCTAATTATTATTAAAATAACCATAGAGTCTGTTGAGGAAGGCTAATCAGGAGATTCAAAAAAATATTATTGGCTTTCTATTGCACAGATATTCTTGTGCATTCCTGGCTTCTCCTGCAACCAAAGGACATTGAGTGTGGAATCAAAGAAAGAGTTGACGTTATGATCCTGTCCAAGCCAGAGATTTGCTCACCTGACCTGTCCTTGCTGAGATATACAAACCAAGTAGGACCTTAATGGGCTCAATATCTGTTTTAATCCTTAGAATCTCAGATTATCCGGCCACCACATGGACCTTGAAGACTCTGATGACCAACCACACAGTGCCTGATGCCTATTATGGTAAGCACATCCATCTTACTTTGAATGATGAAGTGTGACAACTCAGCTTCTGTCATCCCAGGAAATTACCTTATCCATTGAAATCAGGGAGACATTTCAATTGTTGTGTCTTCTTCCAACGACCCTAGCCTGCTGGCTGTCTAGTCTGCAGACCAGCTATCAAGGCGTTGATGGACGCTCTGTCTTCAGAGCCCTCTCTGGTCAAAGCAAGGTAGGGAGAAGTTAGCCACCTATATTAAATCTACCCCAACATATTTTCTCTCCCCATACTTTCAGATCTCTTTACTTATTTAATTCCTAACCTTTTCTGCCTTCTCAGTTTGACTTAGTAAGAGACACCTGAGACTTTATTCTAGTCACTCAACCGAATAGTTATCATTACTTCCAACCGTTAAAGCCACACCGAAATCAGAATTCTGGCATGCCTACGGGTAAATTCAGCCCAGGATGAAACTGTTTTCCCCCCTTGCTCAAGCATGCATAGATATGTTCCCCAGATTCTTCCCGATATGAATTAGGAAATTGCTCCAGCTCTTGGGGTGGGTGAATCATATCCTACTGGTCTTTTTTTTTTTTTTAAGATTTTATTGATTTGACAGAGAGAAACACAGCCAGAGAGGGAATACAAGCAGGGGGAGTGAGAGAGGGAGAAGCAGGCCTCCCGCCAAGCAGGGAGCCCGATGTGGGATTCGATCCCAGGTCTCCGGGATCATGACCTGAGCCGAAGGCAGTCGCTCAACCAACTGAGCCACCCAGGCGCCCCATATCCTACTGGTCTTAACTGATATAATCCCCTACTCCCCATCCTCTGCTCCCAGTGTGATGGGATCTAATTTAGTTGTTGATTTAGATATAATACAGTATGATAATGAGGCTAATTCTGGCTTCCCATTGAAATATAATTCCCTCCAGCCAGTGAGATTTTAAGTCTTTAAACAAGGCAAGAACAAGCTCTTAGGAAGGAAAAAGGAGTGACTTCACCTGGTATGGAAGGTTTGTTGGAGTTCAAGCCCTGAATTCCTTACTCCACTAAATCCATCCCAGATAACCCCATGCTAGTGCTGACAGTTCCATTACTACCAACCCTGGCCCTGTGTCTCATCAGGTTTTTTCAATGACCGTAAAACACACTGCTGTAGAAATCCACAACTGTGTCCATGCTCACAGGAAGATGAGAAATTATTTTCCACTAGAGGAAGCCCCTGGGATTCACTTTATATTTTGAGTTATGAATTTGAAAACCTGAGCTCATCATTGTCTTCCTTTAATCTCTGATCTTTTCAGTGTCAAAAAAAATCATGGCACAGATGCTGTTTTGTGGCAGTGGCAACACGGCCCCTCATAGCCTCACCTTTGATGGATACTTCAGATGATATTTGATTAAACTGTTTACCACTGCTTGCCATGGACAGCTACATCCCACTGCTGCCTTCAACACTGGATGACCAAATAAGCCAATGTCAAATAACTTCCTGTTCCTCGGGGATGCCTGACTACAAGTCTAATATCAATTTCTAAGTCCATTCACATATTTGCATCTGGCAAATGCAAAATCCCCTACAACACTAGTGCAACTTCCATAGGATCTCACATAAGAGGACATCCATTAGGAGTGTAGACTTCAGAATCATTTAACCCCACAACACAGGGATGGCAACCAGCCCTCAGATTATTTGTTTCTTCTCTCTACTTTGCACAGTGTGGATTCACCTTAAGGCTATTTCACCTCAAGGCTCTAGTAAGTAGGCCAGTAGCAATCAATGCAGGTCATGAGGGAGAATAGAGTGGCTTTGCTGGCTCTGTGTCATGAACGGAGAACTCAAGCCAAAGCCTAGATCCAACAGAATTTCCTCCTGTCCTTTTGCCATGCAAATGAGTTACATTCTTCAATGTACATTCATCCTTGTGGATTCTGCTTAAAAGACATCTTTTTTTTTTTTTTTAAGATTTTATTTATTTGACAGAGAGAAACACAGCCAGACAGGGAACACAAGCAGGGGGAGTGAGAGAGGGAGAAGCAGGCCTCCCACCGAGAGGGGCACCTAATGTGGGGCTTCATCCCGGGTCTCCGGGATCATGACCTGAGCCGAAGGCAGTTGCTTAACCAACTGAGCCACCCAGGCGCCACCTAAAAGACATCTTTTATATTTGAAACAACTTTCTTTCCTCCTGGGTTCTTTACTTCATTACTACAATGAGACCAGGCTGGCGTAAGTTCTAGCAAGGCAGGCACTTAATTTTATAATTTTTTGCTATGTGAAATTTCTAGGGTTCAATAAATAGTCAATAAGCATACGTGCAATGACTGCGAAAGACAACTTTGAAAAATCTTCCCTGTAGCACCTGGAAACGCCTACAGATGGACAGTCCTTGCCAACGCTTGCTCTGCTCTGGACTGTAGAATATAAAATAATCTCTCTCCCTCAGGGTAAATTTTGTTAAGTTTATTTTCCTTTGCCTCTTGTGATCTGAGTGGTCTATTAGTGGCCAGGGTTTGGATGTGGATAAAAAGGAATGAGTAAATAAGACCTATTTTTAGCCTACACTCCCTTAATCTGTCTAGTCTATACAAATGAAGTCACCCTGGCTCTTATGTTTCCAGCAAATGAGAGATTGATCCTTATGCAGGAGTACATTAAGACAGGACTCCAAGAACACTGAAATCCCCTGCTTTGGCTGGCCACGTTTCCTTCTCAAAAGGCCCTGCATGTACAATTGTGGCAACCTAGTACTCTCTTATTAACTAGGATTTTGTGCCAGAGTAGAACCCCAGTGAGTATAAAGTTGAGTCATGTGGAAATATTTTATTTTTCCTATACTAGTTAGGTCTAAATATTCCTGAATCAAGGAATATTTCTCCCGAAGCTAGAACCAGCCTCTCAGAACTCACCACAACAATGAACTACAATGCCCCACCTGCCCAAATGACAAAAGAAGATGCCATGTTTCCTTCACAGATGAGTCACTCCCCCTCAGAGTGGTGGCTTCGATGAGCACTTGCAGTTGGAACAATTCAAATCCTTGCCTTCCTCCTAAGATGAGAAGGAGAGGGCAGCGCTGGCCAGCCCAGTTCACAGAGGCCGAGGACTCAACACTGAGGCCTTGAACCCAAAGACTTAGAACAGTCAACGAACAGCATACTTGGTTTAGGGTTTCTCTCCTCCCTATCTTCTTTGTGCACCTGAATGACGAAGGGCAGCAGATGGAGAAGTAACAGGTTTGGGATGCCAGTCATACAGCCTTTTCTGTCCTCCTTGGAATCCCATCTAATAGGAGAGAGAAATTCCCATTAAAATATATGTGAACACGGAGTGCTATATATTTGGAAATAGAAAGTCATCACGTAAGGTGATTTGCAGTGCTACGCAGTCTGTCTCCGTTTTCCTTGAGAGAACAGCCCACAAGTCATTTTGAAAACATCATTTTGTATCATTTCCTTAAGGCTCTGGAGCAGAGGGGAGTTTGGGGTTTGGGAGTTTGCTAGATACAGATGATGGTGTAGGGATCATTGAAGATCTGGGAGGTGATCTCGGGAAGGGATCTTAGGGCTCAGAGAAGTGAGGCAGAAAGGGAAAGGTGTTAACACAGGGCGTGTTAAGGAGCAGGTTACTGCTTAGTATCTTTGGGGGGATGGGGAAGAAACACACAGAAGTATTTCTTCCTAAGAGGTAAGGAAGTCGGGTTATTTACCCCCAATTCCTATCCATCATGGCCCATAGGCTACCCTAAGGGCATCAACTTCTCAAGTCTGGGCATGCCAGAAAAAGCCCTCAAGCAGAGACCTCCATGAGACTCGAGAAGGAAAGCTCACTCCTTAGAAGGAAGATGAGGCTTGGGAATATGGATAGGAGCCCCCCACAGGTTCTACTACAATGTATAAACCACCATAGGTAAAGTTTCTTAGATTAAGACTCTTAACCAGATCACCTCCTGAAAATCTGATTTAAATTCTTTCTAATGTCTTTGTAAGACTTATAAAAATCTTCATCTATAGATTAACATCTGTGTATGTGTGTTTCTTGCAGATTATCATGTCTCTCCTCATATGTTATGATTTTATTATTTATAAAATGTTTTATAAGATTTATAAAGACCATCTTTGTCATGAACCTATATTATTGTTCATAACATTCGGTAATAGGCCGCATTTCTATTCCCTATCCTGACACAAAGCAATATTAGATAATATTTTCTGAAAGTTTACTGTGTCCCAGACACAGTTTTAAACTGCACACATGATTTAAATCAACTACATCGTCACCATCAGCCTGGGAAGGAGGGGCCTTTATTGTGCCCAATTTATAGATGATGAAAACAAGGAGATAAGAGGTTAGTTCAGAGAGCAGGAAATTGCCCACGGTGGGGGGGGGAGGGCCTCACATGATCATCGTCTCAGGCCTATGCTGCCAACAGAAGTATAGAACTGTAGAGTTCTCAATCTATTGTTTATATAACAAATGTTGTAGTATGGTTCTTATACTTTCCCGATCTCTGTGCTGTTCCCATGAACCATGGCCACATCTCTGTGACTTGAGGTCAGCCCTGGGACCCTAGGGTACCCGCAGAGCTTGATGCATAGTAAGGGACCTCCCCCTTGGTCCTTATGATCCACGTTCTGTGTATGTTTGCAAGGTCACCAACATCTAATCTCTTTTAGTTGGTTTTAGTTGTTTATTCTTGTTAAACATGTTCTGTATTAGGTCTTCCTGTTTTGTGATAATACAAAATTAACCAAAAGATCCGAGAGGCCTTTCTCACTATATTCAGTGCTCCTAGGATGCACAGGGCTGCTATCTGGGGCCATTCCATTTTGATGATAAGAAGGGTGGCATATTTATCAAGTTGCTATTTATTTCTTATGGATAAACCTCTGGGATTAGAACTGGATGAAGAGATTTATGCGAAATGGTAAGCATTCTAAATCCCCACATTCAAAGGGAGATAATTGGTACTAGAAATAATGGCATGATAGAAAATTTTTTGAACTATTGCACATAAAAAGCAGACTATGACAGATAATGTACCTCAGGAGTCAAGAGGCTCATTATATTTCATAACATTTATTATTTTTTTCCTTGATAATATTACTTACACTATGCTGAAAAACAGAGTTGGATGTTGGATTTCGGAGAAATCAGGTTGAACTTGAAATGTACGTGATGTTACTCACTAACCTATTTCTACATTCTGATGACAAAGTGTGGGGTTTTTCAAATCTCAAACCTTTTTGCAGGGATGCCTTGAAGCATTTTAAAATAACAAACACTATCGGCATCCTGTTGGTTCCAAATGTTTTTAATTTATTCCCACTTTCAGACCAAAGGAACTTATTAAAACCTGGCAATTCTTTTACTTTTGACTTTTTTAAACAAATTTTAAAAGTTTCCATGGTTAATAGAAAAGAGCAACAGTGTAAATATTTTACCTTTTGTGGCCATTTTCTAAGTCTAACCAGATAAAAATCTCCTCATTATAAAGAAGATAATGTGTCAAAAAAACAGTTACTGTTTATTTTGGAGGAAAATCAAGTAAAAAAATTTAAAATATGGCAGCAGCTGTATTTTCATAACGAACAGTCCAATTTCTAGGCAATTTCATTCAGAAATCTTCCAAGAAACTTGCTGGCCCTGTGGTCTACTTTGACGAAACCAGTAAAAGAGAGATAGGTTTATACGCTGAGGTGATGGGTTCTCCATGGTGCAACATGCTGATCAATGTGGGTTCCATGTTTTTCTCCAACACAAGTGTCTTCCATGAGGTTCACATCCTGTCAAGTACCAGTGACTAGTCAGCCTTTTACCAGCCATGTAATTCACATCATTTACGATGTCAGAATTGTCCTCTCTTCTATTTATTTTACCCTTCACTTGAGCAATCTGTAGTATTTAAAATGACAAAACCATTTTTAGAACAGTCATGCTGATATGATTTCTATGAGGCAGGAAAGTCTAGAGGAAAACTCTGGGCAGTCAGGAATGACCCTCCAAATCCCAAGAAGATCAGCAAATCGGAGAGTATTTATCACTACATCTGAAGTGAACAAGGACCTCCGCCTACTAGTGTGTGACAGCCAGGGCCGTCGGACAAAGGGGAAGTCTCTGGGGTCATCCATGTTACCAGCTCATGAACTCTGACAATATGATATGGTTTATAACCCTGACAATCAAGGAACTTGAAAAGTCAGCAGAACAAAGGCAAACAAGAACAAGGATCCCTCCCTTCTCCACTTTGATCATCCTATAAATATTTTTGTCTAATTTTCACACACTATTTACTTTCTATCTCTGCCCAGAGAACAAGAAGGCATTTCATAAATTTAGATCTTGTTCATGGCAAATATCAAGACCTCAGTAATTAATTTAGAATCTAATGACATATAGAGAAAAGGCTATGTTTTTCTCTTGATCATTCTTCTCAACAATAAATTGACTCACCTATCTGGCAGCCTGCATTGTTTAGCACTTTATTGCTACATAGTTCTCAGGATTTTTTTCTCAACAAAAAGAAAAAAAAAAGGATATTTTTTCCCAACCCACCAACATTTTTTTAAGTAGTGTTAGATTTTCCTTGGGGCAGGAAATAGGTTGGTTTGCTTACTTTCGGGTCTTATTATTTTGTAAGACATTATGTAGTTCCAAAGTCAAAGTAACATAAAAATGTTCAGAGCATGTTCATCGCCACTACTGCTCCTCCTCCCTGCGTCCTCCTTTTTCATGCAGATGAATATGCTCGTTACTTTTTGGACTAACTTTCCATTGTTTCTTTCTGAAAACATAAGCAAGCATGCGTACATGAGTGTGTGTGCACACACACGCACGCCCCCCCCAGACATTGATTGCATCCTAAGCACTCTTCTGAACCCTGCTTTTTTCATTTAATAATACATCCTGGGATTACACAGAGCCGTATATAAAGACATTCTGTTTCCATTTTACAGATGCACACATCACCGCGTGGACGCGTCACCCTTTATTCAACCAGTGATGGATATTTGGGGGTGTTTCTTGTATTTTGCTCTTACAAATAATACTGCAATGTCCTGTGCATACATCATTTTTTGGTTAATTTCCTGCCAGTTCTAACCAGCCTACGCATATATGATTTGCAATTTAGCCATCGCATGATCCACAAAAACCTAGAGGGACCATTTCAGAGTTCAAGGCGGAGATTTGTCATCAAGCTTCAGAGAGCCCATCCCACATGAGAAAAACACAAAAAGTCAACCAAATACAGAAAAGCAACCAAGGTTTTGTGTGATCTTCCTAATGGGAAAATAAACGCTATGAAAATATGGGGTCCACAGCAGGCTGAACAGTTCGCGCATCTAATAAACATTAAATGATAATTACGACAACGCAAATGTTTAAAAAATTGTATTTTACTGTGATCCTTTATTGCACCTTGCAGCAATAATTGGGAACGCAAACTGTGGTTTCTCTGATGTAATAAAAATTAGACTCGGGGAATGTGTTTAGGGAAAGTCCTGGTGATTTTTAGGAAAGACTCTTAGTAGACACATTTCATCATCTCATCTCGTTTTCACTCACTACCACATAAAATAGTGTTTCGAATAAAAGAACATGAACGTAAATGCTGCTGAAGGTTCCATGTTTGGTGTTTGCAAATGATAAAACTTTTGATTTAATTTGAGGCCTCAGTGTAAAGGGACTGAGATTTTTAAACGTTGAACTGTATCTAATCACTTACTTTTTAACCTGATGGATAGCTCCACGAGCTGCTCCTTGCACTCCACTTCCTGCTTCCTTTAATGTCACACGCTTGTCATCCAAGACACACATCCTTGTTTAATAACAACACACTAGGCAAGCTAAAAATCTATGAGATAAAAAATAAATAAATAAAACAAGCGAGGTAATTCTAGTCAGTGTCCTCATCAGTAAAATGAAAATAATGGTTGGAGTGCCTGGGTGGTGCAGTCGGTTAAACATTCGACTTCAGCTCAGGTCATGATTTCAGGGTTGTGAGACAGAGCCCCACATTGAGCTTTGTGCTTACAGCAGTGTCTGCTGGAGATCCTGTCTCTCTCCCCCTCCCTCTGCCCTTCCCACTTATTCTCTCTCTCGCTCGCTCTCTCTCTCATTCTCAAATAAATAAATCAATTTTTTAAAAGAGAGAAAATAATGGTAGTGCCCATGTTACATGATTGTTGTGACAATTAAATGAGATACTATTTAAAGCACTTGCTCTTGGAACAGGTTAAATGCTCCATAAACTTTCAGTATTGTGAATTCTAAATTAGTATTTCCCATCTAGGATGGGAAACTGGTAGACCTCATGATAAACTGGATGGCTGACCAACTTTCAGCATGGCAGAGTGGGAACAATGACCTGTGTCATTGACCCGTGGCTTTGTCTAAATATCTAAAGACATCTAAAGACAAAGCCAGAAATTTCCCCAGGAAATACTAAGAGAACTCAGTGATGCTCGTGGTGAGGTGTGAATAATATTCCAGACTCCTAAATTCTTCAGCACACACAATGGCTATAATTATTTTGAGCCAGGAAATAAATAGATAGTGGTTTTGAGTCACAGAGAATTCACATGAAACCGCTATAATGAATTAATTTTAAAACCTTCAGATTCGATATCCTTTGGTGACATCATTTCTGGTATCTCCCTGCACACTCTTTTCCATAAACCTAATTTCAGGGTTTCTACTACATATTTCAGCATCAATGCAAACATGATGTTTGTTCTATTTACATCAATGCTCTGGTGATGCTCTATTTTTATTTCTTATTCTTCATTTTTGCGACTTAAAGATCCATGAGGACAAGAATATTTATTCTGTTCACCCCTATTTTCTTTGTTCCCATTACTAAGGAAATTGGTTAAAAAAAAAATGACTTCACTTGATATAAACCGATTCAACTTTGGAGAATATTTGAGAAAGAAGGTGTAAGAGTTTTAAAATAATTAATATTTATATATTTTTGACAATATTTAGATGTTAGGACCAATTTTATTTTGTGGTCTATCTATGTGATGATAAAATTATGTCATCAGAATAACGGAAAATATAATTAGTTGCCCGGTCTCTGTGGCAAGAACATATTTACAAAAAATCTAAAGTTTGTGGGGCGCCTGGGTGGCTCAGTTGGTTAAGCGACTGCCTTTGGCTCAGGTCATGATCCCGGAGACCCGGGATCCAGTTCCACATCCGGCTGCCTGCTCAGCGGGAAGCCTGCTTCTCCCTCTCTCACTCCCCCTGCTTGTGTTCCCTCTCTGGCTCCATTTCTCTCTGTCAAATAAATAAATAAAATCTTTAAAAAAAAAAATCTAAGGTTTGTAATCATTAATCTGATTTCATAAAATAGAAGAATCAGAACTTCTTACATCAAATCTGTTGTCCGATTACTAAGGGAATTTCTTTTGTCCACCCTGATTCTTTAGTGATATTAAAATATATAATTCATGTTGAGTCCATGGTGTTGACACACTATATCATCTTCAGAGCAAAAGAGGGAATTTTAGAAAGGTCAAAAAAGTTGTAAAATTTAATATGCAAATAACTAGAATTATAAAGAATTCACTAACATTAACCAATTCTGACTCAAAATTGTACTTGAAATGCTAGGAAATTTGACTATTAAATTTGACTATTATTTACTATTAAAATAATGTTAGAAAATTTGACTATTAAATTTGACTATTAAAATGTTAGAAAATTTGACTATTAAATTTGACTACTAAAATACTGTTAGAACACTTGACTATTCTTGAAGCAGCCCCACTTTTGTTGTGACTTTAAATTTATTTTATTTTTTCAGTGTTCCAAGATTCATTGCTTATGCCCCACACCCAGTACTCCATGCAATACATGCCCTCAGTACCCACCACCAGGCTCTCCCATCCCCCCACCCCCCTCCCTCCAAGTTCCTCAGTTTGTTTCTGTGTCCAAAGTCTCTCATGTTTCATTTCTCTCCCCGAATTACCGTACTTCCCATTTACTTTCCTTCTCCTACTGTCCTCTATATTACCCCTTATGCACCACAAGTAAGTGAAACCAATGTGATACTTGACTTTCTCTACTTGGCTTTCACTCAGCATAATCTCTTCCAATCCAGTCCATGTTGCTACAAAAGTTGGATATTCATCCTTTCTGATGGAGGCATAGTATTCCATTGTATATATGGATATCTTCTTTATCCATTCATCTGTGGAAGGGCACCTTGGCTCTTTCCACAGTTTAGCGATTGTGGCCATTGCTGCTATGAACATTGGGGTACATATGGCCCTTCTTTTCACTGCATCTGTATCTTTGGGGTAAATACCCAGTAGTGCAATTGCAGGGTCATAGGGTAGCTCTATTTTTAATTTTTTAAGGAATCTCCACACTGTTTTCCAAAGTGGAAGCAGCCCCACTTTTAACAGAACTGAAATACAAAATAGACTGAGACAACAAGCCCCACAAAGAACTGATGTAATATGTATTACATGAGACTTTTTCTGTCTTAAAAGTGCCGCTGAAAAAAACATACCAAGTTCATATATAATCTTAGGAAGAGTGCTAGACATATCTGTCAGACTTTCTTAAAGAGAGAAAAAAATGTTACATCATCTATGGCTATCTCTAGGGTAGGTGGCATATTTCAGCATTAGAAACAGAATGAAGCGAGGAAGAAAATTATCAGATTAGTGGTGCAGAAGCAGAGAGCGATGGGTTCTTGTCTTTCCTTCTTTCCAGTGGGAGCTGGTCCCTATAAAAGAGCCCAAAGTCAAAGTGTTCACTCTTGACTGTCAGGGGTAAGAAGAAGCAGGCACTGAGTAGGTTTGAAATGACACTGATTTCCCTAAGTGGTAGGAGTTATGTCTTTCCTCACTCCCCTGTTGACAATTCAGAGCAGCTGGAGGATGGCAGGTGTCTCAGCTTCCAAGAGGACAGATGGAAAAATAGGAAATTAAAAGGTACTTTTATCTTCAAGTCAATGTGAAAGGGTCCCTTTCTACCAGAATTGTCCCCCCAAACCGTTTTAGAGTTCAGTTCTCTAAGATTTGAAGAAATATCATGCAACTGTCCTAGTGAAATTTTTTGAATGTCAGCTGTGTCTCCCTTCCTTAACAACTGAGAGACAGAAACTTTAATAAGGAAGGACAGTACTGAAGTACAGAGCAGCTGCAGGGGACAGTCATGGGAGAAAATGAGGGCCCTGGGCACTCAAGGGCTAAGCTAAAAGAGAACAGCCAGAGGTATGCACCAAAAACCACCTCAAACCAGGCAAGATGTTTCTAATTTTGTCTCAACTTGGATTTCCCTCTCCTCTTCCCAAGACTAGAATGGAAGGACCCATCCACAGGTATGAGTAGTTGCTCTGTCTTCACTTTAGGTCCTTACTTGCCCTAGGCGGCAAGGAGGTAAAAGCAGGAGACCACAGAGGTTTCATACTGCCAGTCTTTTAATCTATACCTATACCTCAAGCAGTTCTCTCAGACGTGCGGGAGAAACTTTATCACTGGAATTTATAAAAAGCTCCCTGGAATTATAGTTTGCTACTACCAACCTCTAAGGCTGATTTATAGCACACGGAAGTCCACACACACAAACACACAAGCACACAGCTGGAGGACCCTATGTGACTTCCCACTAGCCCTCAATGAAAAGTGCTGTTCCTCTCTTATGTCCTGCATCAGCAGCTCCCGTCCTTGGTGACAGAGCTAGTTCTTACTCTGTACACCTCATGGTCTTCTTGTTGCCTATACTAAGCCTAGGGTAATCTTGCTTTCTAACTCTCTTGTCCCTGTGTCTTGCATCCAAGAAGACTGCTAGGAAGATGTCAGTGTGGCCTCACACCTCAAACAGGGCAGACAGTGGGAAGAAAGGAGAAGCAGGATGCTGGCCAGAATTCCTCAAATATTGCGGGTACCTGGATGGCTCAATCGGGTAAGCATCTGCTTAGGCTCAGGTCATGATCCCAGAGTCCTCGGATGGAGCGCTGTCAGGCTCCCTGCTTAGTGGGGAGTCCACTTCTCCCTCTGCCCCTTTGCTGCTCATGCTTACTCTCTCTCTCCCAAATAAATAAATGAAATCTTTTTAAAAATCCTCAGATATTCCCTTCTGAAGAATAAAGATATAAAGAATATAAATAGAAATAAAGGATAAAGAAGGAAGGTTAAAGAAAACATATGGTGTTTTAATGAGGGAAGGAGAAAAATGTCTTAATGGCAAGAAAGAATTTGCTAGTGATTGCTCTAGGTATTATATGTAGCATTTTATTTTTAAATATAGAATCCATGGTTGATGCTCTTTGGGAATTTAATTTAAAAAGTAATGATTCATGCACTCTGAGGAGTTCTTAATCTAGTTGAGAAGCAAGTTTTACATAGAAGCAATTCCCAGAAATACACTCAAATCACAAAAAAAGTCAAGTCCATAATTACCGCTGAAAACAAAACAGGGTCAGAAATATTAAATCAAGGAAAACTTCCTGGAAAAAGTAAACGTCACATGGTTCCAGCAAAGAGTGGCTGAAGTGTGTTGGACACAATTTCAAGGTGGCAGGAAACCTGTGAGTGCAGAGAGTCTGGCTTTCATCACCATCTCTTGCTGTCCCGCAGACATTCTCCCCATGGCCACACACCAAGCCCTGGCTGCTGGGAGGGCACAGGGTAGTGCAATTCTCCTCTTTCCTCCTCTGAGAGCATTAGGGCTCTGTATTCAGAGAACTGAGAATGGTTATTACTTAACATGTTCTATCTCTCAGGTTCTCATTTGTTTTTCATCTGGCCTTTGGAAGACGGTGCCTTCAGCCATTAAGGCAAGTCTACTGGAAGGACTGGGGGCCCTGGGTCAGGGAGAGGCTGCAGGATGTCAGGATAGAACACATTGCACATTTTATCCCTTCCCTGTGCACGGTCAACGTGTGAGCCTATGAACTGTGTGTGGAACGGAGAATTAAAACAACATGCTTTTATTGAAAATCAAAGCCAATAGTTAAGTGACTATTAAAATGAATACTAATATATCACCCCTTGAAAAATGGAGAAAATAAACTAAGTCAAAGAATTAGATTATCTCAACTCCTCACAGATTTTTAAAAAAATATCTTGTTGAAACATTGCATTTTAAATGTAATAGGCATGAATATTAGATGAGAGTGACTATTTCTCTTGAGACACAGAGGGCAGTACCTTGTTATCATTCTCATGCTAACCAAAGAAGACTCTTCACTTCCATCATGATGAGAACCCAGAGGTAAGACACCTCAGCTCCTAGCTCAGTAATGTACCTTTCAGATTAACTTATAATCAACTCACGTAAATTTAATCTTGCAGAAAGCCAAGTCTTCTTACTATTAAAATTCAATTTTGCTTGCTTTTATTTCATTTCAGTTGAGTTTAGTTTTAGAGTTTTTATCCTCAAAATTTCTTTAGGGAAGTTGTTTTGATCATATCATATTATATACTTGTGAAACTACAGCCATGTGACCACAGCTGTAGTGTGTCATCATATAAAGACACATTATTTAAACTCAGAGAAGTTCCAAGGCCATATCCCTTCATAGCAGCAGATCAGAGTTGATCCAAATGGTGGAAAGTACTGATCAGATGTTCACCTGTTGTCCTCATATAACCTCCTAACTAGTTAAATTATTCCCACTGATGAGATGATATCACAATGCTCTACGAAGAAAGTTTCATAATTACAATCATGTTTCCAAGCCTATAAACTTAAATTTTCTTCTACTTAGGTTTTGATGATGTATATACTCAGACTTTTTAAAATCTCACCATATAATATAGTCATATCAAGCTAGGATTCAACTTACTTTTTTTAAAGGATGCTTGCATCTATGTTCATGAAGAATATTGGTCTTTTTCTTGTAATGTTTCAATCAGGTTTTGAGATCAGAAGTACACTGGCTTTGTGAACTGGTCAATGTTCCTTTTTCCTGTTTTCTCTAAGAGTTTGTTTAGGATGGGTACTGTTTTCTCCAAACATATTTGATAGAATTCACTAGTGAAGCTATCGTGGTGTGAAGTTTCATTGTGGAAATTCTTTATTAATGAATTCAATGTATTTAAAAGGGTAAGGCTCATCTGATTTCCCATTTCTTCCCACCACAATTTTGGTAATCTCTGTCTTTCAAAGAATTTGTCCATTTCTTCAAAGTGATCAGATTTGTTGATATGAAGTTGTTTATAATATTTCCTTGTTCTCCTTCGCTAGAATTGGTATTATCTAGACAAACACTTAGAAGCTTAAAAAAAAAAACGTTTAAAAATCTCACAGAGGTTCCTGGGTTCTGGGTCAGGAATTCCAAAGTCTGATAGCCGGGTGGGTCTGTCCCAGGGTCTCCCATGAGGTTGCATGCTGTCAGATGCCAGGGGAGGCCATAGCCGTTGGAAGGGTTGATGGGGAAATACAGAATTTGCCTTCAGGGCGGCTCCCACATGAGTCTGACGGATCAGGATTGGTTGTTGGCAGGAGTTCCGTGTCATGTGAACCTTGCCACTAGGCTTCTTATCTGTTATCACAACATGACAGCTGGCTGCCCCTAGAGTGAGGGATCCAATGACAAACATGGTGGACGACACAATGTCTTTGAGGCCGGGCTTTGGGAGTCACACTTGGTAAGTTCCACAGTATCTTTTGGTCATGCTTGTTAGCTCTATTAATGTAAAATTCCTACCCAGAAGTAGGACCGCCAGGTGGCTGGAGCAACCTCGGAGGCTAGCTAGTAAAGATGTGTTCCTCAAGATGCATCATTCCTGATATTTGTAATTTGTGCCCTCATATTCTTTTTATTTGTTTTTTCCTTTGTTGGTCTAGCTAAAAGTTTCTTTAATTTTGTTGATATTTTCAAAGAACCACTTTTTGGCTCTAAGTTTCTTGATTAGTCATCTGTTTTCTATTTTACTCATTTCTGTTCATAATTTTCTTTCTGTCACTTTCTTTGTCATTATCTTTCTCACTTTTTAAAGTGAAAGTTTCCATCACCAATTTTAGAATTTTCTTCTTTTCAAATAAACACATTTAAAACTCTAAATTTCCTGGGGTGCCTGGGTGGCTAAGTCAGTTGAGTGTCCCTTTAAAAAAAAAAAAAAAGATTTTATTTATTTGACAGAGAGCACAAGCAGGGAGAACAGCAGAGGGAGGGGGAGAAGCAGTCCCCCACCACCACCCCACTGAGCAGAGAGGCTGAGGCTGGGCTCAATCCCAGGACTCTGGGATCATGACCTGAGCCAAAGGAAGATGCTTAACTGACTGTGTTTTGCAGGCACTTGAGCTTCTGACTCTTGATTTAGGTTCAGCTCATGATGTCAGGGTTGTGAATTCAAGCCCTGTGTTGTGCTCCACAGGCTAAGAGGGGAGTCTGCTTGGATTCTCTCCCTCTCCTTCTCTCTCTGCCCCTATCTCCTCCCACTCACGCTCCTTCTTTCTCTAAAATGACTAAATCTTAAAAAAATAAAACCTTCTAAATTTCCTCTTAAGCACTATTTTAGCTGAAGCCCCCAAATTTTGTCACACTGTGTCTTTCATTCACCTCAAAATATTTTCTGACTTGCCTTGTGATTACTTCTTCAAGCCATTCACTATTTAAAAACATGTCACCTAATTTGCACCTAATATCTTTCTGTTATTTATTTCTAATTAATTTCACTGTGCTCAGAGAACATATTCTGTAATATTAAACTTTTTAACTATGGAGAGTTGGTTTATGGAGAACTTACCATGTGCACCTGGAAAGAATGTATTCTGTGTTGTTGAATTGAGTTGCTCTAGAAATATCAGTTATGTCGAGTTGGTTGATTATTTTAAGCACTCTATATTCTTATTGATTTTTCTTATCTACTTCTGTGATTTACTGAAAGAGGATTGCTGAAATCTCTAGTTAGGATTTTTTAATTTTCTAGTTTATTTGTTTTGAAGTTCTGTTTTTAGGTACATATCCATTTAGGTTTGGTACTTCCTCTTAATGAACTCATGCCTCGTTCACCATGAAATCTCCCTCTTCATATCCAGTAATATTGCTTGCCCCAAAGTCTATTTTTTCTCCTACTAACACGGCCACTCCCCACTCCTGCTTCTTCATGAATAGTGTTTGCCTGCTATATCTTTTTCTACCTTTTATCGTTTGGTATCTACCTTTCATTTTTTGGAACCCATCTATTTCTTTGTATCTAAGTAAGTTTCTTTGAACAGAAAACAGGGTTTTTATTTCCCCACAATATGACAGCTTCTGTATTTCATTTCTATTAGTACCATGTCTTCATTAAAGGAGGAGAGAGAGGGGCCGAACCTGCAAACAAGAGGCAAATGACCCTAAAATGGCAAATGAGGCCAAGGGATTCAAGGGCAGGATGATGGTCTGCCAGGAGGCATCAAGGAGGTCAGGACCTTGCAAAAGACCAGGAGAGGCTCAGTGTGCAATTTCAGACATGGGGCCACCAGTAGTCCTGCTGGTGCAGCTGGCCAGAGGTGTCCTTGAAGCAACATCTGCCTGACTGCCCTAGACCAGAGAGTGGCAACATTGTCTGTAAAGGGTCACATAGTAAGTATTTTAGATTTTAGGGGCAGGATTTTTGTCCATTGAACCTAGTCTGCTGATCCCTGCCCTAGATTATTCTCTGGTCCTGGTCTGGTTTTTGGCCTTTCATGTTCATTTCATTTCTTTTCCACCATAAAGAGACTCATTAGTTAGTGATCCCATTCCTATCCTGCAACAGCATTGGGGTCTCCCTCGCCATTTTCTTTGTCCTCGCCATGCTTTTCCTCCCTTCCCCTGTGGTGCTGCTGGTGCAATGAGAACTGGTGGGCCCTCCACCCCATACCTCCCTCCCTCACTGGGCTTTCCAATAGGCGCAACTCCATGGTCTGTTTCTAGGATTTTCTCCATGCCAGGCTGCCTGTGGCTCCTCCTCCTAGTACAGCTGGCTCATCCATATGAGTTCAATCCAGCCTAAACCACAGCATCTCAGGAACGTGAGGGAATAGCAAGGAAAACAAAATGGGCATCATTCTGGGCTGTTCTGGGAAATAAGGACAGCCCAAGGCAACTCTAAATCAGCTTTTTAAGCATAGTATTTAGACCATTTAAGTCTAATTCTTTTTCAGCGTGGTTGGACTTAAGTCTACTATCTTGCTATTTATTTGTGTTCTGTCTGCCATGCTTTTTGTTTCTTTTATTTCCATGCTCCTTTTTGGGGGGCACTGAGTGTTTTTGGATTTTTATTAGTGAGTGTTTAGTTTTTATTCACTGTTGAATTATTGGCGATTCTAAGTTTTTTAATGGTTGCTCCAGAGTTTATAAATATCTTTAGCTTATAACTATCTGTCTTCAAATAATATTACATGATTTTATGTATAATAAAAAAGCCATGAGACAATATAAATCCAATGTCCATAATTCATCCTTTGTGCTAGCATTGTCATGCTTTTGCTTTGACCTCCATTATAAAATTCAGCATACTCTATTTAAACATTTCTCTTTTAAAGACACTAAAATACTTATCCACGTACTGACTTTTTATATTGGTTTTCCAAGTTTCCATTTTTAATCATTATTTTTTCTCCTGAGAGAAATCCTTTACTATTTTTTTGTGCTACACATTTATAAACAATATTCTCTCAGCTTTTTTTGGTCTAAAAATTATTTCTTTCTTTGTCCTTAATTTCTAAAAGACATTTTCATCAGATATATAATTCTACATTGAAGGTGCCTGGGGGGCTCAGTCGCTAAGCATCTGCCTTTGGCTCAGGTTATGATCCCGGAGTCCTGGGATTGAGCCCTGCCATCAGACTCCCTGCTCAGCAGGAAGCCTGCTTCTCCCTCTTCCACTCCCCCTGCTTGTGTTCCCTCTCTCACTGTGCTTCTCTCTGTTAAATAAATAAATAAAATCTTAAAAAAAAATTCTACACTGACTTTTTTTTTTTAATTTCAACACTTAAAATGATTACTTTATTGGATTCTGGCTTCCACTGTTGCTCTTAAGAGTCTGTTGTCATTTTTATCTTTGTTTCCCTGTAGGTAACATGCCTGTCTTTCTGGCTTCTCTAAGTGCTTTTCTTCTCCCTAGTTTTCAGGTATTTGATTATGATATAACCTGATGCTGTTTATTGTATTTGGTATTATTTAGCTTCTTTGATGTGGAAACTTCTGGTCATTATTTCTTCAGTTTATTTCAATTCCCCTTTTCTGGATTTTTGCATTTTATCTCCTTTACATTGTAACACAGGTAATTGAGACTCAGTTAAAATGGTTTATACTTTTTTCTCTATGTACTTCATTTTGGAATTTTTCTCTTTTCACATAATTGTTTTCACTGGTCTTTTTCCCCCTGCAAGGTCTAGTCATCTAGTAAGTCCATGCAGTAAAATTTTCATGTCAGACATTGTAGTTTTCTTCTCTAGAAATTCCACTTATTTTTTTAAAAAATAGATCTTCCATTTCTCTTATTATTTGGATCATGTTGTTCTCTAAACCTGGAGCATATATACAATAACCACTTTAAAGCCCTTGGCATCTACTTCTATTATCTGTATCATCTCTGGACCTGTTTCTATTGATTGGTTTTTCTCAGTTATGGTTTATATTTTCCTTCTATTTAGCATGTCTAAAAACCTTTGATTAGATGGTAGGTATTGTTCATAAAATGATATTGATGCTCAGAATATTTTTGTCTACCTTCAAAGAGTGTTGAGTTTTGTTTTACCAACAGTATAAATGTTTTTCAGCAGAAAGAAGACACAATTATAGGGCTTATCTCATTTGTTCCTCTTTTCTCAGGATCAAAGTCCTATACTACCCATCACCTAATATCTAAAAACAGGATTTTGGTTTTTTCCCCCTATTTTTTCTAGTGGTTTATGGTGATAGGGCAATTCCTGTACCAATTGCTCCATCACAGTTGGAAGCAAGAGTCCTAAATTCATGACTGAGTTATTGTCTGGCTAAATAAAACCAATCTGTAGTCTAGCTTAATATTGTATAGTCTGAAATTTGAAGACACTACTTTGTGACTACTTTTTTTTTTTTTCTGTGTTACAATGAGATGTAAAAGTTCCATTGGTGTTTGGTTGTGAATCTTCATTTCGTCAGCTATCTGGCAGTTTTGGCATAATAATTACAAACATTGCTTCAGAGTCAGAGCACCTTGGTTAAGGACTCATTTGTGATGCTTATTACCTGTGTGGCCTTAGGTACTCTTTTAGATTTTTCTCTGTCCCACTTCATCATCTGCTAACTTGGGATAATCATAGTACCTACTTCAAGGATTGTTCTGAGGATTAAATAAATGTCTACATATAAAGTGCTTAGGAAGCTTATTTAGCATCTCCATGCCTTAGTTTCCCATCTGTGATGCTGTGATAATCATATTCCCTACCAATTTCATAGATGTGTATTGAGGGGTAAATATTAATTCTTGAAAGTATTCATATTTTTTGACACTTGAGTTCTTTCAATTTGAAATTTTCTTTCTCTAATTCTGGGATGGATTTTTCTCTCTTCCCCTGGTATTTCTGATAATTAGGTATTATTTTTTTTATATAAAGGAACAGAGAGTATCTTAGCCTTCAACAGTCAGATGGTCTGTATTACAACTATTTGATTCTGCCGTTGTAGTGTGAAAGCAACCATAAGTAATATATAAGTGAATGCACATGGCTGTTTTCCAATAAAACTTTATTTGTAAAAATAGGCAGTGGGCCAGGTTTGGCCATAGGCTGTAATTTGCCAACCCACTGTAAACTATAGTTAGGGGACCTATCAGTCCCAACTCTAGCTCCTGGAGTTCAGAAACTATGCTCTTATTTTGTTTGTATTTTTATATCTCTTACCCAGTGCCTGGCATAAAATAAGTGCTTACTTGGTGATATTCTTTTTAATAATTATTTATTGAACTCCTACCAGGCACCAAAGCACCAGTAAAATGCATATTGTGAGGTAATCTCTGAGTGTTCTTGCTGTTCTACCCAAGGAAGCAAGATGGAAATGCCACCTCATGAGTTAGAAAAGAATGAGCCTATTCTATTATAAACAATCCTGCTAAGCTTTATGTTCTTCCAGCATTGGGATCATTTCTGTTTCCTTTGCACCTTGCAGAAGTAGTTTAACCTAGTCACGGCCATCTTTTAAATCCTCATTATCTGGCCACATTCCGTAGACAGGACATTACAAGTTTCCTTAATGATCATTTCACTTTGAACTTCATGGAAGGGTGGGTTCAGTTTCTGGTCCTCTTAAGTGTTGGAGCCAGGACAATTTGTGTAACTCTGTTACGTTAATGATGAGGAAAGCAATGTATGTTTGATGAAGAGGATTTCCTGTGCCTGCCCTGTTCCCCATCCCAACCTTGACACGCCCATCACTCAACTCTGCTTACCTCAGTAAATATACCCTGATGGGACTTATGTCCCTGGGTTTCACCCTTTACCTTGAGTTCTATAAACGTCTTCACCAGGATGTTTTAGAAGAAAGGGTAAAAAGTCAATCTCATCTTTAACTTTTTATAGATAAAATAATATTATTGTAATGTTATAAAATGATCATTTTTACCCAAGAGAAAGGGGGAGCCATCATAAAACATCAAATTAATTCCATTTCTATCTTTGCCAATTTAAGCCCATATAAATTTTCCATGCATGTTCTTTTGGGGAAAAAAATAAATGGCCATATCATAAATGCTGGAGGCCCCTGTTCTGGTGTCTCTAAGTGTGTGTGTGTGTGTGTGTGTGTGTGTGTGTGTGTGTGTGTGTGTGTGTATACACGTGCTTGTGCTTGGGAAAGAAGCTATAATACAAACACACTTAAAAATCATTACATCTTAATTGATGCAGGGTTGGCACCACTTGACTGACTCAGGTCATGTAAAAATTACCGCTTAGCCATATTTAAAATCAGAGCTTCCAATGTTGGCTGCAGATGCATAGTCCACGTAGGGAATCAAAAACAATGACCTGAGAGTTGAGACATTAAGGGATGGGTGTTGATGAAAAGATTTCCTTGTATTATTTTCATTTGGTTTCCTGCTTGCCTCATCAATGCTTGATAGAAATAGGTGCCAAAAAGTAGAGCTTACTTTTATGGAGCATCTTGTGAATTTATTTCCTCTAAAACTTGATGATATTCACCTTAGTGTGTAACAGAGCATGGTCTTTACTGCAATTAGCAACAAATGGGCCGGGATGTGCGCAATCACCAAATGCCCTAGGGAAGCTAGTTTAGGCACACTCAGATAAGCTCTCATCCATCTGTGGTCATTGTCTTCCAAGTTCACATATGATGCCACACCCCCTACACCCTCACCCCTGCTGTGTTGATATTCCTGTTATCAGTGTTCCTGAAGATAGTAATCTTTGTTCCAGTATGTGAATAGGACATATTTCTACTTTATATTCATGGCCCCCGCCTTCAAGTTGTCTGTTTTAACTGTGCTCTTCTTCCTTGGCTTCACCCCAACACCTCACTAGTTCAATTTGCTCTATACCAGGGTTTCTCTGCTACAGTTTTTAATATTTTAAGTTAGATAATTCTTGGTTGGGGCAGTGGTGATTATTCATTGTAGAATGTTTATCAGCACCCCTAGCCACCATCCACTAAATGCCTAGCTCATCCACTAGTTGTGACAAAAAAGGGACTACAGATATTGCCATAGTTCCCCTAAGGCATTCAGGGTGCAAAAGTACCCCTGGTTGAGAACTGAATGCTACATACTAAGTTGATTTTTCTACCAGTGATATCCATAATCATATAAATCCTGCCGTATTTTATAATGTATTTTGCTCCTAAGTGAGCATTTCTTTCAATACACCATTTTGAAGATACGGAACTGGAGAGCCAAGGTGATAAACTCAGTTAACCAAGATGACATAGCTCACTGATGACAAAGCTGGGGTTAGGTCTTATTTCATGTCAATGTTTCTTCTGAACTGACCCTGCCCCCATTTACTCCATCATTTAAAGTTGTCAACAAAGAGATGCTACATCTTCTGCTCTGTACTGTGCAAGCAACCATCAATAATTAGTTAGTTATCCATTCATTAATGCAGCCAACAAATATTTGAATGGCTTCTTTGTACCAGATACTGTTGTTGGTTCAGGAGATATAGTCATGAGCAACCAGTCTGTCTCTGCCATCTGTGAGGACAAATAAGTAGGTCAGGTGGTGAGAAATATAAATCTATAAAGGGAGACTTGGAATCAGGAAGGGGCTATGATTCTATGCAATCCACCTGGATATCCAAGAGGAGCATTACAGGCATAGGAAAAGCAAGTATTCAGAGGCCCTGAGATGGAAGTGTGCTCAGCCTGTTTAAGAACATGAGTCACCCGAGAAGGGAGTGGTAGGAGACAGGACTGGAAAGGGGCCAGAGGAAGACAATCTAGACCACAGAGATGGGGCGGTGATATTGATTTACTCTGAGATAGAAAGGTGATTGCCAAGTTCAGATCCCAGCTCTGCTACTTCCAGTTTATGACTCTGGGAAGTTACTTAACCTCTGTACTTAAATTCCCTCATCTGTTATATGAAGAGTTGTGGTGATACCATTGGATAGGGTCTTTGTGCTAAATTTTAAAAGTTAACATATTTAAAGTACTCAGAATAGTGCTTATAAGTACTAAAAAGAAGTTACCAGTTATATTATCAACTGTTTAAATGATCACTCTGGTTGCTGAGTACAGAACCCCTTCTGCCTATTTATTAATTGGATTATTTATTTTTTTGGATGTTGAGTTTTATAAGTTCTTTATATATTTTGGATACTGACCCTTTATTGAATATATCATTTGCTAACCTCTCCTCCCATTTAGTAGGTTGCCTTTTAGTTTTCTTGATTGTTTCCTTTGCTGTGCAGAAGGAGGAACCCTTGTGCGCTGTGGTGGGAATGGAAACTGGTACAGCCACTCTGGAGAACAGTATGGAGGTTCCTCAAAAAGCTAAAAATAGAACTACCTCACAATCCAACGATCACACTACTAGGTATTTAAAAAATACTAATTTGGGAGACACAGCCTCCCCCCATGTTTATAGCAGCATTATCAACAAGAGTCAAACTGTGGAAGCAGTCAAAGTGCCCATCAACTGAAGAATGGATTAAAAAGATAAATACACACACACACACACACACAATAAATAAATGAATCTTGCATTCACAACAACATGGACGGAGCAAGGGAGTATTATGCTAAGTGAAACAAGTCAGTCAGAGAAAGACAAATACCATGTGATTTCACTCATATGGGGAATTTAAGAAACAAAACAAATGAGCAAAGGGAAGAAAAGGAGAAAGAGAGAGAAGCAAACCAAGAAACAGACACTTAACTCTGGAGAACAAATTGATGTTAACCAGAATGGATGCTGGGGGGATAGGGATGGGTGAAATAGGTGATGGGGATTAAGAAATGCACTTGTGATGAGCACCAGGCATTGTATGGAAGTGGTGAATCATTACACTGTACGCCTGAAACTAATATCATACCATATGTTAACTAACTGGAATTTTGTAAAAAATAAATTGAAGCAGGATACACAGGTAGGATAAATATTTTTCAATGTATACATGGAAATATCATACTAACATTTTTCAAAACCAAATGCAAATATAAAATATTAAAAGCAGCTAGATAATAAAATGAGATTTTTCTTCAAAGGAGTAAAAAATGGAAAGAAAAGCTGACCTCTTAGAAGACACAATAGAAGCCAGAGGAAAAGGTAGTACTAAAATTCAATTATGCCGGCCTATCTTTGTCAGTGAAGATGTCCTTCAACAATGAGCATAAAACAAAGACATGTTCAGGTAAATGAAAACAATTCACCACTAGTAGAAGTGTACTAAAGAAATACTAAAAGGACTTTATCAAAAGAAAAAGTCCACAGCTGCAAACATGGAAATGTAAGGAATACCAGAGCAATTCAAAGGATAATTACATAGTAAATCCAACTGAATACTGATTACAGAAAACATAATTGTAACATATTATAAGGTTTTACGTTTAATCATTAAAAACCATTAAAAAACAAAAGTATGCAATTTGGAAGGAGTTAAATGAAATCAAGGACCTTAACTTGTCCACAATAGGAGTAAAAATACAAGTCAAATTTGACTTTGATTAGTCAAGAATGCATCTTATCATCTCTAAGTGACCTTTGAAAATACTAAAATATAATATAACTATGATATTTTTACCTAATGAACATATTTAAAATAAAACTACTTCCTCACCTCCTAGCCCTCTATGCCTTAGTCAGTCCTCACTCAACCTTTCCACTAATTAGTGTTTGACAAAAGGAGTGAATAACTCTTCCAAGTGAAAGGCCTGGTTTGAGTAGATAAAGATGCAGAATTTGACCTATGGACTTAACAATCTAGAGGTCATTGACAAGAGCTGTTTTAATGTCAAAGGAGGGCAATTAAAAATAGTAATTGGAGTGGGTTCTGGAGACAAAAGGAGGAAGAAAAAAGAGAAACAAATACAAACAACTTTTGGTGGGAAACTTTCAATAAAAGGGAGTAGAACTTAGAGCTGGAGTTGAAGTCAAAACCAATAAAGGATTACTTTTGAATATGGAGGATGGTATGGGATGTTTGTATGCTCATAGAAATGATCCTGCAGAGGGAAATCTTATTGCACGGGGTGGTGGGGGGGGGGGATTTCTGAAACAATTGCTTGGATTTTGAACAAAGCAATGCACAAGGAAGGGGTTGTCCTTAGGGGAAGACAACTAGTCCACCAAAAAATAGGAGTGACAGCAGATGGCAAGTAGGTTGGTGGATGAGGTGGGACCATGGAGGTTCTCTTCTGATTGTTTTGATCTTTTCAGTAAAATAGAAAGGAAATGAAGTAGAATTGCCAGGCAGCACTAAGGATCATCAATATAAAGTGAGGCTAGCCAACAGAGATTTCTGTTTTCCTTTAACAGCATGGATGTAAATACATAAGAGAGGTGGATTTTAGCAAGTGTGGATTTAGTTCAACTGAGGAGAGGGGAGAGAATGGCTTTATTATATAACATAAACTGAGCAAAGAGAAAAGTAAGAAGACCAGCACAGTGAGGGATGATGAAAAGCTGGTAGAATCAACAGATTACAGAGCTATTCAGGGTTCAGTCAGATCCTTGGAGTTGACCTGGAAACACACGAGGTGGTGCTGGGAGATGGCATCCTGAACAAGGAGAGACAAGGTGTAGCTATCTAGAGCATGACCATGCTCTCAGAGCAGTCGGAAGTGGGCAAGTCCACCAATCAATTACTCTTAGAATTAATCCACTAATATTCATGTAATGGGTTTTCAAATCATTCTAAAATTCAAATTTGATGCTGTTATTGAAAATCTTTCAGACTATGCTTCCCAATCTCTAACCCTATTTTCAGTATAAAATTCACCCACAGGAGGTGGGCATGAGAGGCCTTCATTATCTGGTTTTTCCTTTCTTCCCATGTATCAGCAATAATTTTTATACCCACACACCTTCTCTGGACTGAGTATTAACTCCTGTCAAAATACATCTTAGGGTGCTACCTTTTCTCAGACACAGACCCTCAATCATGCCCCACTGAACTGAGTTTAGACATGCTATCTGAGTTTGAAACGTGTCCCTAGCACTGCACATATGTTGCCTTTCCACTATTAATGGCTTCCCACAAATCCGAAGATCTTTGAGAACATGGAGTTATTTATCTGTAACCCCTCCTCTCCCACAACCACTTCAATATATTTGTGCATTAATCTAATTACTAAGTAAATGAGTAAATAAAGAATAAACATGCATCCTACTTGAGGTAGAAACCAGCTAAGGATTTAGCATTGAGACTGCAGTCAGAAATACACACTCTGTTGTTCCCAGTGAGGAGTCTGGGGGTGAGAGGCAGCTGTAGGAAGACATTAACGTATCAATATATCCCAGTTCTTAGAAACATAGTAATATGTTAGTAATCAGTAGCCCATCAGATGATATTGAAAATTTATGGGGGATTCCAAAAAGTGAAATGGCATTCAAGTTAAATAAGAAACTAGAACATGGTTTCAGGACAGACTATAAATGTCAGTCACCTCCGATGGCTTTGCCAGTATGTTGACCATTCAATATTTCTGTTAGTTTTCCCCCAAAACTTAAAGTGGCTGAATAATAATCTCAGTTGTGTATAAAAGAAGTAATTAACGTTTGCCAAGAAACCAAGATGATGACGTTCAACTGTACCTTTATTTAAATTCTGTTTAACATCTTTGGTTTCTATGTTCTGCTGTTTATTGGTATCTAGGTAGTTATTTAATTAGCTGCTTATTTAATGAAGCCATTTATTACCATCCAGATAGCTCTAATCAAAAGCATAATACAAATAAAGTATGAAAAAGATTAAAATCAATTCATAAGCCAAATATGAGCTCCTATACAATGGGGAGATTTAATTATTTCAGGTCTGGTATTAAAATTAGCCTGATTGACCTTCTGGATTTGATTCAAGGATCTATTATCTCATTCTGAGATCAAGTCTGGTGCGAAATAGTCCTCTCATTGGTTTTGGAAGCCTGATGAAGGAAACGTATATTTGTTTACCCACCACAGCACCTGACAAAGCAAATCACTAAGCGAGACAGAATGTATTATGGTCGTTACTCCTTAAGCTTCATTCTACACTAATTTTCTGTGTGGTGCTAGGTTTTAGGAAGACCAAACTTTGGGGTTATGTTATTTAGATAGAAAGTGGTTTCTTTTATATTATGGCACACCCTGACAAACCATGTTATTTTGAAAATGCTCACCTATAAATTACAGGAGAAAAAGACACTCTCTTTGTTTTTTTCAAAAATACACAAAGGGAGAAAGCAGGTTGAAGAATAATTAACATATTATACCATTTTATGAGACTCCAACTGAAAATATCCAACACATGGCCCAAATGTGTGCATTTGCATAATGTCTGTGTGCCATGCTCCTCCATGATGGGACCAGCTACAACTCCCCCACTCAAAATCTGACTTAATCCCATTAGGAAGAAGGTCTCTTTCCTAAGGAAGGAAAGAGCTAGAATGGAAGTTCAAGTAAGTAAGAAATAGAAGTCCAGGTGGAGTGGAAGAATTCACACCTGCTTGAGTTGGAAAGCAAACAAGGGATTTCATTTGATTGGAGCATGTTTTATTTCATGTGATCTTAATTAATCAGAAGGATTTGGCTCCTAGAAATATAGTGTTATGTAAACCAAATTATATAGAACGGAAGGCTCTATACACTCCAAGCGATTTTTTTGTCACATACTAATTGAAAAAAAAAAAGAAGTCTTTCTACCATTTGGAGATACAGGTGGACAATAAAATGTTGGCACCATGCTATCACTAAACCAGTCTGCTGAACATAAATAATGGTATGCGTAGGAGAGGACTGTATTTTCCTGGGGTAATTGCCAGTCAACTGTTAGATGAAGGTATTAGAAGACCAAATGTCTGAGCTGACAGTTTTCAATCTCAGACTTTGATCTTCAGCCAACGCCTTCAGAAATGGAGAATACTGGACAAATTCTGTCAGAAAAAAAGGATGTGTCAGGGAAAAAGATTGACACTTCCACATGGCATATTTTTCTAACCATATTCACACATAGTTGTTATCGAAGGGCAGTCACTCACCACTTTCTGCCTTTCTAGCCCATTGCCCAAACTCAAGTTACTGGATTTCATTCAAAACATATAATATGTGAACCACAAGTTCTCGTGATTTAATTCAGATGTTTCTGTGTGACAATTTAGCAGCTGAGGATGGGCAAGGCTATTTTTTTTCTTCAAAAACTATTGCACAAGATGAAAAAGTTATCGGCTTTTTTTTAGTTGGCTTTTCAATTAAGATAATTTCTTCCACAGTCACTTACACTCTCATTTATACTTAAACACAGAGAAAGCTGCCCCAGGCAAGTTCTACAGAGCTCTGCTACAGATTCAAAACCAGAAAGTCAATCAGGCTAATCTGCTACAGAAGGATTTCAGTTCACTTCCGCGAGGATTTCCTCAACAACTACATTTGCTGAGCCCAGTGCCCGATACGCCAGGAGAACACAAAGGAATCATAAGCATGGCTCCTACCTTCAATGTTTTTTATCTAATTAGAAAGACAGAGCACACACACACACATGATTCAGTTTTACATGCCAACTACCACGTGTGGTGCTGTACCGTAAATTCATGAAAATTAATGCACACTTGAATAGAAGTTCAGTGGACAAATTAACTGTACTCCGCGGGAAACTTTAATAGAAGAAGAAAAGTAAGCTATGAGTATTGAAACTATAATGCATAAGATACTCTATCATCCAAAATTATAAGAGATCAGATATCAAAACCCAAACAAAGAAAGCCAAGGAAGGGGTACAGCAGCTCCAAAAATCAAGAATGTTCTACCAAAATAAATTTGTATATATTAAAAGAAGTAAAGTTACAGGAACAGCAAAATTGTGTGTTATAGAACAGAAATTATGGAGGCATGTGTTATTTTAACTATCCTGTGACCATCTCTCATAAAATACACTGAAAACAGGTAACTTTCCTAAAAGACTCCCACTATTTCCACCAAGTAAGACCAAGTAAGACTATATTCCAACAAGTTAGTTTGAATAGCTAAGAAAACATTTGTGTCCTATAAATCATTTCTTTCAGGAAAAAAAAGTGAAAGTAAGCTTGGAGATTCTAATCATTTCAAGAACTGAAAAGGCATCATATAAGGTAAAGGACTATAAGGCTGAATATAGATTTATTAAATTGGAAAATTCAGGTTTTCAATTTAAACACAAGGGCATAAAAATAATAATAATGATATGTACATTCTACTATCTATAATATCTATTATATTCTAATATATTTATAATATATAATACTTATCTCACAAAGTAACTTTAAGGGTTAAAATAATTAGTATATATTTAATCCATAATATTATTATAGTAGCATTATGTGTTAATATACTTATTTAATATTATATAAAATAATATATACACATATATATATTCCTTAAAGTAAGTCTTTGAGGTTAAGTGCTGTGAGTGTCCCATTTGCAAAGGAAAGAAAGAAGTCTAGAAATGATAAGCAAAGTGCTAAAATCACACAGCTGGTATGTAGATCTGGGGTTTCAATATAGGCAGTCTGTCTCCAGAGTGTGTTTTCTTTTCTTTTTTTAGAGAGAGAGAGCACAAGTGGGGTGGGGGTGGGGACAGAGAGCACGACAGAGAGAATCCTTTAAGTACACTCCAAGCTCAGTGCAGAGCCCCACACAGGGCTCGATCTCAGGATTATGAGCTCATGAGTTGAGTGGAAATCAAGAGCAGACATGTAACCAACTAAGCCACCCAGGTGCCCCAGAGTATGTGACTGTAACTAGAACATTCTCTCTCTCTTATTCTTGCTGTTTTTATAGGGTGTTGACTTTAAGAGTTAATGTGTTTAGGGTTAGATGTTTGGATCCCAACAAAAGTTGTGATCAAACTTCTAATGCCCAGAACGGACAGCCTGGGAAAAGCAGCAAGCCTTACACAGGTAGGTCCTTAAAGGCTTATTTCTGTTTGCTGCAACACTTGCTATACCAATTCCTCTCATCCCAAATCTTAGAAACAACAGTCTGATACCCTGCAGGAGAACTGCTCTCCTATGATACATGACATGTTACTGCCCGCCTCAGGTTTGCCTACAGATGGTGATGAAAGCCCTACTTTCCACCTCAAACTGTGAGTCCTCCCAGCAATTGAATAGGATAGCAGGATAAAGAAATTATGTAATGTTATTGTAGTAAATCCAGGAGTAGAACTAAAGGGGTCGCATCTTTTCCAACCAAACACAAAGCCCTTGCTTTTCAACATTAATAATATCCTTAAGCCCCAGCTCTAGTAATTTGCTTCATTTTATGCTCCTCTGAGTACTGATAAGAATTACTGACTATATTACAATGTGGTTTATCATCAAGATTTTCTTCAGTGACTAAAAGAATAATTGTACATAATGTCCATATCTCTCATGTTACAAATGCTTAATGTGTGATAAATATTTATGAGCAATTCCAGAAAATATTGTCTGAAAAACAAACAAAATAAAAAATTAAAAGGGTATTTTATCCTTCCTACTCTGGAAGACAGTGAAACCATTTTAAACTTTTAAAGGGAAAAATATACTACAAGAATTTCAGAATAGTGAAGTTAGAAGTGAATACTTAAAGTTCTTTTAGTTCAGGAACAAAAATATATAAAAATGTCAATGGAGGGACATCTGGGTGGCTCAGTCAGTTGAGCCTCTCCTCTGGCTCTGGTCATGATCCCAGGGTCCTGGGATTAAGCTGGTGTCAGGCTCCCTGTTCAGCAGGGAGTCTGCTTCTCCCTTTCCTTCTGCCCCTCTCTCCATTCATGTTCTCTCTCTGTTTCTCTGTCTCTCTCTCTCAAATAAATAAAATCTTAAAAAAAAAAAAAGTATATAAATGGGAGGTGCCTGGGTGGCTCGGTTAGTTAAGCATCTCTTTTTTTTTTTTTAATTGTTACTTAAATTTTTTTTCCAGTGTTCCAAGATTCATTCCCCATTCCCCACACCCAGTGCTTCATGCAATAGGTACCCTCAGTACCCACCACCAGGCTCTCCCATCCCCCTACCCCCCTCCCTCCAAGTCCCTCAGTTTGTTTCTGTGTCCAAAGTCTCTGTTGTTTTGTTTCTCTCCCTGGATTACTCTACTTCTCATTTACTTTCCTTCTCCTACTGTCCTCTAGGTTACCCTGATGCACCGCAAGTAAGTGAAACCATGTGATACTTGACTTTCTCTACTTGTCTTATTTCATTCAGCATAATCTCTTCCAGTCCAGTCCATATAAGCATCTAACTCTTGATTTCAGCACAGGTCATGATCTCAGGGTTTTGAGATCGAGCCCTGCCATTGGGCTCTGTGCTCGACAGGGACTCTGCTTGAGATTCTCTCTCTGCCCCTCCCTCTGCCCCTCTTCATCTCCCACACACCCCCCCTCAAATAAATAAATCTTTTTTAAAAAAGTATGTAAATGAAATGTTATGTAGAAATAGCTCATAGTACAAAGACAGTTGTTTAAATATTTACTTTTGCATTTTGAATTTTTACTTTTGAATGCTAATGACCATGAAAAACATTTTTTCTCTCTTTCTTATATAGTTACCTCAAAGTAATGAAGTAATGTGTGTCCTTTCAATCTGTCCATTTGTAAAATGTCAAGCTTTAAAATGATTAGCATCATCAATATTCTTTTGTGTTTTTTTTAAGATTTTTTATTTATTTATTTGACAGAGGGAGAGATCACAAGTAGGCAGAGAGGCAGGCAAAGAAGAGAGGAGAAAGCAGGCTCCCTGCTGAGCAGAGAGCCAGATGCGGGCCTAGATCCCACGACCCTGAGATCATGAGGTGAGCTGAAGGCAGAGGCTTTAATCCACTGAGCCACCCAGGTGCCCACCTCATCAATATTCTTAAGGAATGTTTATGCTGAGGTTCACAGATTTTTAGATTTCAGTGTTATTAGAAGTGAATTAATAACACTGTCTATACTGCTTGCAGGAAAAAGAGAGTTTCACAAATATATCTCCCTTTAAGCTTTAAAAGTGTGGGTAGTATTTGATTTTCTTTATACTAGTTAAACTTGTTTTATTTTATTTTTGCACTTATTTTAGTTTTGTTGTAGGATTGCCACTAGTAAGTCCTGGTGCCCTTGCAAAAGGAATCAAGATTACATTTTTTTTTAAATTCCTACACTTACCAGTTATTAATTACTATAGGGAAAATTATCTTTAGCTAAACTAGCTCTATTAGGCAACCGAATATTATTCTGTAATTGTTACTGAGTACAAATAACAACCATCCCAGCTGCCATATCAGTTTGAGTTGGATCGTGCTCGTACAAGTAGGGTGCATTGCTGGGGGTCAAGGGCTGCTGTATAACTCTCCCATTCAAAAGAGAATACCTGAAAAATTAGAACAATAAATAAGGGAAAGAAATCAAAAGCCATGAATAATCTCTTACAGCTCCTAAGATTTCCTGGTTTTATGACCTTGAAATAGGGTCAAGTACTTATTCATATGGAGAAACTCCATACATTCTAGGAAGCAAGGGCATGAATAGTAAGTATGGCATGGGACCGTGTAGAAGTGAAATGAGATAACAGATGCAAGGAAACATCCGGCACAGAAGCAACACTGAATAAATTATAATTATGACAATGATTCTCATTATTTTACTATTACTTCTAATAATTCACAGTAGTCACCTTCAGTTGAATAACAGAAGGAAGGTAAAAGAGTTCAGTCTGCTGGGGACTTATAATTTACCATTACTCTTATGCACTCAGCTTTTTTCTTTTTTACTTTTTGTTTTTAATTAAATCTATGTCCCACTGGCCTTGCAAACTCAATGATTTATACACGCAAACCTCTAAACTTCATAGCGATATTGGTCTTGAGAAGTCTTCAAGGAAAATGCTGAATAAGAAGGAACAATTTAGAAATCCTGAAGTAACAATGAGATAAACAGAATTTCTGCTGAATGCAACACCCTACCTTTCTATGGGGTCATTCAGTTTTCCAAGCGCATGCTCAAATATATATTATCAAATGTCATCCCATTGAAGCCCTGTGAGACTACCTGCATTCAGAGGAATTAAGGAAGGTTCATGGTGGACATCTGGATTCACTGGTCTAGCAGACACCCTGGAGAAGAACCAGGATCAGAACTCATATGTTCTCACTCCAGGACTCCCCATTAAACCTATGATGCCTTTATGAAGTGTTGACCTCCATGACTACCTAGTAAAAATAAATAAATAAACTTCTGACCACTTGCCAATAGGACAGAAAGCAGTACTAGTTTCAGCAGGCTTTCTAATTGGGGAAACACAATTCCATGAGGGACACAGAAATCACTTGATCTCTATGTGTGGCATCGCTAGCCCTGTTTCTTCGAGAAAACTACCGAAGAGGACTCAATTCTTTACCGCTTTGAGCATGGGAGTTACAAAGAAATAATGAGAAAACAAAGAAGTTTGTAGAAAAAGTTGAAAGTAGAAATTTAGTAATACAGGAAATTCTTTTTACTTTTTAGATTTTTTTAAAAAAGATTTTATTGATTTGATAGAGAGAAGCACAGCTAGAGAGGAAATCACAGCAGGGGGAGAGAGAGAGGGAGAAGCAGGCTTCCTGTTGAGCAGGGAGCCCAATGTGGGGCTCAGTCCCGGGACTCCAGGATCATGAACCAAGCTGAAGGCAGACACTTAACAACTGAGCCACCCAGGTGCCCCTGGAAATTCTTTTTAAAGAAGGTGTTCTGGGACACCTGGGTGACTCAGTCGGTAAGTGTTTCCGTTTGGCTCAGGTCATGGTTCCAAGGTCCTGGATGGAGTCTGGCATTGGGTTCCTTGCTCAGTGGGGAGCCTGCTTCTCCCTCTGCCTGCTGCTCCCCTTAATTGTTCCCCCATCTCTGAAAAATACAATCGTTCTTAAAAAATAAAAAATAAAGGTGCATTTTTCTGTCTTCTAAACCCTTTTACCTTTCCCTTTTTCTGTAGTATTCATGAAATTAGGAAACTAAAAGGAAAAGGGAAAAGTCTTAAAGACTAAAAGTCTAAAAGAGAAGAAATAAAGTACGGTGTGTCCATGCACCTGGGCCCATCTTCTTCTTTAATCAAGCATAACAGCAAGAGGTGGTCTGTTTCCACAATGGCAATCCAACTGGTTGAAAGTGACTATTTCCCTCCTCTTACTCACATAACACAAACTAAAGTTTTCTTTTTATATCTAATCTAACTAAGAGTGGAATTGCCTCTGTTCCCATATATTTCTCTCCAGGTCATCATACACAAAATAATTTGTCACTATTTTCAAATGTTGAATTACTCTTTTCACTATATTATTCTTTCTGGGGTTGACTTTATCTCTGCTTGTCTACATCATTTCTCTCTTCCTATTTTAAATTCCTTCCCCAAGATATAACCCTGGTTATAACAATAAATAGAACTTCCTCTACCTGACAAATTTCACAAAGACCAAATAGGCAAAAAATATTTCTGTTTTACTTATGAATATGTCAATAAAGGGTGTCTGTCTGTGATCCATTCCGGAAAAAAATATCACACGCACTATTTAAAGGGAACCGTTAAGGTATTACCACTTTGGCATTAAAGTCACCCAACTGAGAAATTACTTCTCTGTTATTGTAGTTTCTTCAACCTAGTAATTCAGTTCATTACAAGAAAATACCCTACTTATAAAGCATCCAACATCTGAACATACTTTTTCTTCTGAGTCTTGAGAAAGACAAAAGTAATCAAACTGCCTTGAATTGAAAAAAGAAAGAAAGAAAAGAAAAGAAAGGAAAAGAAAAGAAGAGAAGAGCAGAGAAAAGAAAAGAGGAGGGAGAGAGGGAGGGAGGAAACCATGTCAGTGAACTCAGATAGTAGAAGTCATTATTCACAAATTGTAACTTTGCAATTGGACAGGAAGATGAGACTTGAAATAGTCTTGATAAGCACTCCATGAACACATTGCTGAGAACTTCTCAGGCTTTGCTAGTTACATGGTTATTTGAAATAAATCTGCCCTTAACATGGACCAAGAAATATTTTTTTAAAAATAATTTTTTTGGTAACATCAGCTCATCCTTATTTTTTTCATCCTTATTTTTCAAACACTATTTGCTATTCTAATGTGTCCCTAAGCAATGTGAGCAGAGATAACACTGGAAATAACCAAAGAATGAGATTTCCTCTTATTGTGAAGATGAAAACACTCCCTCTTAGTCATGGTGAAGGCGGGTAATCAGTCACTTGATTGTATCTTCGTTTTAGGTGTGCCTTCTTAATTGGATGACATTTGCAAACACTCAGGATACAAGACAAGGACTTTGCCTAAGTAGCTCCTGAACACTAAATAATATAGATTTCAGAGATTACATTTGGTCCTACTCAGTGAAAAGATGTATGTCAAAGAGGAAATAACCTTTAAAATACCGCCTGATTGCTCATAAGAAAAATCAGCTCATAAAACTAGTCCAAGAGAAGCAAACTGAATTTTAGTATTCTCCGCTAGGTGACATTGTCATTAAACTGACATTTTGGTTTTAAAATAAGATAAAAGCTTTCTTTGCAGCAAAAAAGAACTCATTTCCATAATATAAATAAATGCTAAAGGGACCATAGAGAAATATGTCAATTTTAAAGAATAAGTGATATAAATGTCATTTCCTGAGTATAATACTCTAATTGTTTGAGGCTATCTCATGACCTAACACATTACTGATCTTGGAAAATGTTTCATGTGCACTTGAGAAGAATGTGTATTCTGCTGTTACTAGGTACAAGGTTCTATATATAGATGTGCATGAACTCTGAGCCCTTCCCTGTATGTAGGTGAGATTTTAATGATACTTTGCTCAAAACGAAGGGAAAAATAATACTGGATTTCCAACATGTAGAAAAGTCTTCATCTCATTAATAATCAAGTGAAAATTCAAACAAGTAGATTCCTGTTCTTACTTTTACGATTAGCAAGGGCTTTTATTCACCTTTTTAATGAAATACCCAGTACTGCTCGGCGTGAGCAACCGTTCTTCCACGCTGCTGGGAGGAGTAGTTCGGTATGACTCAATAATAGTCTGGCATCCAGTCATTTTACTTTGGGTACAAAAGTACATTAAAGACTTATCTATAGAAGCAAAAATTAGCAATAATCAAAATGCAATTGTTCACAGTGATGTCTACAAAAAGTTCATGAGAACATGGAAAAAAGCAGTAGACATTAACTATTATTTAAAAAGAAAATAAGACTTAGAACACAAGCAAACACACGCACATGTGCACACACATGTGCACACACACTACGTCATTATTAAACAGAGGTTGCTCCCAATGTAAGGATACCTCAACATTCAAAATTCCCTCCCTGTAACTCACCATACTGGAGAATGACCACACGACCCTGACAGAATGTCACAAAACGTTTAGTTATTTCATTCTGGTTAACTTGCCTTCTGACTGAACATACCTACAGAAAATGGATCGTCTAACCCTTTCCCTCTCTTTGGGGCCTACACTACATGCTTAGCAAGGCAATTGAGGAGCTAAAGTAGGATCATGAGCCAACTTCTGCTTCTGTGCACGTGAACTCATTCTTTCTTCCATAAAGACTTAGTAAATAACAAAGTCCTACAATACCCTCGGAGGCTGTGACTCATAGAAAGCATTTGATGAATCTCAATAGGCATAAAGAAGACTTAAACAGTTCTTTAATTAGGAATAGAAAATAATTTGCTTATATTGGTGCTTCTTAACTTATGGCAGACACTGTAAACTTATTTTGCACCCGTTCAAATACGCTCTGGTAGAATTCTTTTTTATTTTTCAGTGTTCCAAGATTCATTGTTTATGCACTATACCCAGTGCTCCATGAAATATGTGCCCTCCTTAATACCCACCACCAGGCTCACCCATCCCTCCACCCTCCTCCCCTCTAAAACCTTCAGTTTGTTTCTCAGAGTCCATAGTCTCTCATGCTTCATCTCTCTCTTTGATTTACCCCAGTTCACTTTTCCTTTCCTTCTTCTTTTTTTTTTTTTTTTTTTTTTTTTTTTTTTTTT
>PITA01006056.1:0-49507 GCA_004023965.1 Spilogale gracilis | reverse complement strand
CCTTTCCTTCTTCTAATGTCCTCCATCTTATGCCTTGTGCTCCACAAGTAAGTGAAACCATATGATAATTGACTTTCTCTGCTTGGATTTTCCTTAGCATAATCTCCTCCAGTCCCATCCATGTTGATAGAAAAGCTGGGTATTCATCCTTTCTGATGGAGGCATAGTATTCCATTGTATATATGTCCCACATCTTCTTTATCCATTTGTCCGTTGAAGGGTATCCTGGCTCTTTCCATGGTTTGGTGACTGTGGCCATTGCTGCTATGAACATTGGGGTACATATGGACCTTCTTTTCACTACATCTGTATATTTGGGGTAAATGCCCAGTAGTGCAATTGCAGGGTCATAGGGTAGCTCTATTTTTAATTTTTTAAGGAATCTCCACACTGTTTTCCAAAGTGGCTGCACCAACTTGCATTCCCACCAACAGTGTATGAGGGTTCCCCTTTCTCCACAGCCTCTCCACTACAGGCTCTGGTAGAATTCTTGAAGTACCAAGGTCAGAAAACTAAAAAGAAAACTACATCTTCCATACTTTTATTACAGCTAGTATTCTGTGTGGAACCTGGCTTCTGCCAAACAGATGTAGTTAGGTGAGACGTGGAAGTAACATGGCAGAGAGCTGACTTGGGGTGGTGTAGGTCTGGTGTTTCTGGGGAAATTGAGGCATGTGTTCAGGCATTCACTCACAAAAGCCCTGGGTGCTGAATGGCAGGCAGGATTCCCCACTATCCCACAAGAGCTGGGCTGTGGTGAAGGGATTAGAGACAGTGACTTCACAAGGGCAGAAAGGAGAGGACAGATAGATGAGAGAGAGAGAAAGAGAGGGTTTCTGTCAGATTTCGTGCCCTGAGTGTCACTCCAGGTCTTCTCAGCTGTACCTGTTGGGGCCACTTTGCTCTGCCTCTGTGGGGGCTGCAGAGTTCAGCCATGTGAGACAGACCGACCCCCACAGGATAGCAGGACAGCCCCTGATGCCATGTCATGATCCACACCCTCATGGCCAGTCCGGGGTCTGCCCCTCTAACATGTGGCTGTGGAAAATGTTATAGCTCCCCAAACTTGGGCAAGGGCGTAACACCCCTGGATTTTCCCAGTAGGAACTGGCAAAGCCTTTCTTCCCCACACAGAATATTCTGAGAACTAATCATCTGTACAGCTAGAGATAATATGCTCTACAAGGTCAAAGAGTCAACCTTCTGCCATGCCTCCTACCAGCTCTTCTTGCTGCCCCGGCTCATTCTGCTGTCTCTCCACTTCCCATGCAATCCCCTGAGATTGAAAATCCTCATAACTTGTTAGCACAGATGCCCTCTTTTCTGGAGAACCTGGCTCACACAGGCAGATGAGCAAAAATTTCTGTGCCTCGGTGCTCAGACATGCACTGGCCCAGAAACATGTTTAACCTCCACCTTGGGTTCATGAAAGAAGGGAGGGATGGGCAGAAGAGGGGAGCAGAGAAAGCAAAAAAGAATGAAATAGAAGACAGCTACAGAATAGTGGCAAAACAAAAGGCTGGATCTTTAAAAACAAAACACTAAGATAAATCATCAGGGAGAGAAAAACTAAAGGAGGAAAGAAAAATTTCAATGGAATGGAATAAATGACAGATTTTTCAAAGAATAAAATGTTCTTGTGCATAACTCTATGTAAATAAGTAAATCCAGATAAAATAAACATATTTTGGAAAAGATTTTTTTTAATGTTGAGAATCAAAAAAAAAGAAAGAAAGAAAAAGAAAAGAACTAGAAAAAGCTGAATCAAAGGAAGTACTAAGGAAATCAAAGTGAAAATAAAATACTTCAGCTTTCTGCACATACCTCACAAAAGAGCTCTAAGGCCAGAGTTTTCATTGGTGAGTTCTAACTTCAAAGAACCAATAATCCTTAATTCATGGAAAAAAATACTATGGAGGCAAAAACTTTCCTCTATCAATATATAAAGCTAATATAAGCATAATAACCAACCCAGATTCAAATAGCACACATACACACAAAATACATTCCGATAGCTCATGTATACGGACTCAAAATCCTACATAAATTCTTAGTTATACATTTTAAGTAACATTTTTAAATGGAATATATCCACTTAGAATTTATTACTGGAAAACAAATACTTTTGTAACAGAAAATGCATCAGTGTGATTCCCCATATAACTGACTAAGTGAACACAACTATGTTAACCATCTAAATCACTGAAGGAAAAGCATACTTGAATTTTAATTCAACACCTACTTATGATACATATTCTAATAAAAATAGAAACAAAAGAGAACTTTCTTTACGTATTATAGACTATTTGCCAAATAAATTACAAGATGGCACCTCTAATGGAAATTGTTACAAGTATTTTTCCAGGGGCACCTGGGTGGCTTAGTTGGTTAGGGGTAAGGGGTAAGATGGCCCTGCACTCAGCTCTATCCTTAGCAGGGAGTCTGCTTGAGATTCTCTTCTCTCCTTCTCCCTCTGACCTTCTCCCTCTTATGCTCTCATTCTCTCTCTCTCTCTCTCTCTCTCTCTCTCTCTTTCTCTCTCTCTCTCTCTCTCTCTCACACACACACACACACACACATGCACATGCACACACACAAAGAAATAATCTTAAAATTATTTTCCTTAATATCAAGTTAGAAATACTAATTATCACCACCATTGCTCAAGACATTACTCAGAATGTTAGAAAATGGATGAAAACTAGAAAAAAGATGGAAATACAATTTGGTTTGCATAAAAGTTTAAATTGTCCCAATTTCAAGATGACCTAGTCAGTCATTGCTAAAGAAATCCCATGAGACCCATCTGAATTTCTCAACAGATAAACTTTCAGATTCAGTAAGTGTAATAAAGAGTCTTGCTCCCTTGCTTTAATGTGACTGTCGACAACCTTCAGGCCTGACCCCACCTCTTCCGTGGGGGGCCCACCTCTGGGCAAGCCAATAAGAAGGCTTGATTCCTGGCAGGAGATTCCCCTGAAGAAAGCCTGCACCCACACCCAGGAACCTTCCCTGGCCAGGCTGCTCAGCCAGCTCTCGAGCTTGGAAGGCCTGCTCTCCTCTTCCTAGAGACCTCTGTTGCTATGTATGTGGTATCATCAGTCTTGACATGTGAACCCAGTTTGGGGTGAGGGTTTACCCTCCATCTTCACAGGTTACAATAAAAGGCAAGGGTGACAAAGACAAGATTATTATACTACAACCACGATGTTCCTTTGCACCTGCAACTGCCAATAATGAGCCGGAGAAGAAGATATCAGCAAGAACAAAAAACTTACAAAATAGCTATCGATTAATTTTTTTCAAAAAATGCATACAGGTTTTTTTGGAGAAAAAGCATTAAATTTGTTTTTGAAAACACAAGAGGTCACGGTGTGGCACCATTTAATTGCCTTTCCCCAGCTGGAGAGGCTCCTACAGAACACCCTCTGAACAGCAGTCCCTGGGGTTGTGCCGCACATACTTCCTGGCTATGTTCCTAAAAGTATTACAGATATTCATTCTCCAATTCTCAAAGTGCACTGCAGTTCAAATAAAAATCGCTGAAGGATACTGAAGAGAATATAATGACGTCATCTGCAATTTACTATGGGAAAATAAAAGTACAAATAAAAGTCTCTGTATAAAAAGAGTACATTGCCATCATCAAAATAGCATAAGACGTGTTCCAATTCAGGTCAAGAAGGAGTAACAAAAACCAGATTTCACTTCTTGCCTCACACAGCTAAAAAAGACAAAGTATCTGGAATAATATTTTTTCAAGACATCAGACATCAGGCAACAAAGGAGCGACTCCTGAGCTCTGGGGAAGAGTGAGCACTGAGGTTTCCTGGCTTGCCTCCCTGAGTGAGTCTCCAGGCCACCGTGTAGGTGGGAGTCCCAGGCCCAGCCAGCATCCTCCTCATCTGAGATGACAGTACTCAGAGTCCAGGAGGCCACAGCAGTGCATGTTTTCAAGGTTGCGTACCAGAGAGGAGGAAATCCTGAACAGCTCTGGCATGTGAGGAAACTGCCCGAATCCATGGGAAGATCCACCCTACAAAATAAGAGGCAGCCATACCCACACCTTACCCCCAGAAACAGTGCTCCTTTCCACCAGCCAGAGTGGAAACTGTAATTCCTAGGGCTTCAGGTAAGAGTACATAGAGGGGTCTGGCCTCAGTGGTAGAAAACAATTCACCTGAGACTAAACACTGCCCTCATCCCACCTCAAATATTATAAAACCAAGACCTAAAAAGATCAGTTTCTGGTAACTTACCTGCATCCCATAACAAAGGTAAAATATATATATATTTATTTATTTATTTATTTATTTATTTATTTATTTATTTATTTATTTATTTAGAAAGAGACCTTCCTAATACTAAACTTGCAATTCCTGAAACCTTAGCCTGCATAAAAACCAGTGCCTGCATTTAGAGCTTCTGGAAGCATTAGATTCCCCAGCCCCAAATGTTCTGATTCAGCAGTTTGGGACGGTGCCCCTAAATGTATATCAAACTCTGATAATGCTGATGCCATTGTCAGCAGAACACTGTTGAGAAGCACTGGCCAGAGCATTTGCTTTAAGGTGCCGGCTGTGATCTGAACAGGAAGCATGGGTGATAAGGCGGGGCTGCACATAAGGTAAGTTAGTGAGAGCAGGAAGAAAGGCTCTTCTTTGTGAAAGAGAACAGCATGTGGGAAGGAACATTCTTCAATATCATCTAGCTTTTTGTTCCCTTATGTCTTTGGGCTTTGCCACTGAGCCCATGATCACCTGAGGCTCGGCCACCTCCCTCATGGGATGAGGACAGCCATCCAGTAGGATATATGGCATCCAGTGGCCTTCTGGACACTACTACTGCTCTCCTGAATGTCCTCCAGGAGCCTCTGGGAAGAATTCAACATTTGGCCCAGAGAAAACTCTCAAGTGGGTCTGAGCAGTACATCAATTAAATCTACTGCATATCACTATGATCCAGCAATTGCACTACTAGGTATTTACTCCAAAGATACAGTTGTAGTGAAAAGAAAGTGCACATGCACCCCAATGTTCATGGCAACAGTGTCCACAATAGCCAAATTGTGGAAAAAGCTGAAATGCCCTTCAACAAGTGAATGGATAAAGGTGTTCATGTATGCACTGGAATATTACTCAGCCATCAGAAAAGATCAATATCTACCATTTGCATCAACATGGATACAACTGGAGGGGATTATGCTAATTGAAATAAGTCAAGCAGAGAAAGACAATTATCCTATGGTTTCACTCCTAGTGGAACATAAGGAATCGTGTGGAGGACCACAGGGAAAAGGAGGGGAAACTGGGAAGAAATCAGAGAGAGACAAACCATGAGAGACTCTGGACTCTGGGAACCAAACTAAGGGTTTCAGAAGGGGGAGTTCTGGGGGGATAGAGTATCCAGGTGATGAGCATTAAGGAGGGCACGTGCGGTGATGAACACTGGGTGTTATGGGTATTATATGCAACTAATGAATCACTGAGAACTTCATATATTTAGCTAACCGAACATAATAAAAAAATCTACTTCATTTCCAATCTATTCCCACAGCCACAGCCTACACTTTCTTCTATGTCACATCCCGAAGTACATCAAGCCTATTGGAAAGGGTGACCAATCGTCCCAGTTTGCCTGGGACAGAGGCATTTTTGAGATGTGAGACACTCTGCTTTCGAACCAGAATCATCCCAGGCCAACTGGAACATGTTGGTCAACTCCTGCAATATCACTGAATATAAACTTTCTCCCAATTGTCAAATTGTGGAGAAGAAATATAAGTCAAAGCACAAAATTACTTTTCAAGATACACAGGGAGAACATAGCAGGAAAAAAAAAAAAAGCTTGAAACTATCTCCTTCAGCATTTTATTCTGCTCTCAGCCAGAGGATTCTAAGGGAAGCTGGCATTTCTTCAGTAAACACAGCCTGGGAAGCCTCACAACAAGTGGCATTCTTTCTGGGCCTCCAGAGTTGGAGCATTGTTCAGTTTCAAGATTCTCCTGCGACCCACTTGTAAAGAATCCAAAGTGGTTCTGGACTCACATGATTATCCATAAGATGATCATAGCTATCACCTCACACCCATTAAATTTAGAACATAAGATAATCTTCAGACTCAAAAAAAATTATCCAAGGGAAAAAAAACACACTCCCAGAACTCAGGATGGTTTGTTGACAAAGCCACAGCAGAATCCTGTAGTTACAATAGGCAAGGACTCTAGCCAAGAGCACTCCGGGATCTGTATAGGGAAGGCATCTGGGAAAAAAACCTCAGCTCCAGCTTTCACAGGAGGCCAGTCATTCTAGGTCTGTCACCCAGAATCCATGATCTGTGGACTTTTTCGTGTGTTGGAAGGCATCTCAGAGGAAGAGGCAAACTGACAATCTACCCTACTACCTTCCCTCTCACAGAGAAAGGAGGTATTGTTGCCCTCATGGAATGTTTAGACTTTTGCAAGGGGACAGTGTAGTCCCCTGTCTTACTCAAGGTGCCTTTCTTTTCTATCCATTACATTTAAAACCGGCTTCATTTCCATCTCCCTGAAAGCCTGGTGTTTCTGGCACCCCACCGTATCATCATCTACATTCCTGCCAGGATGTTTTTCAGACCCGTACCTCGGGGATTCTCTTCACTGCCTCTTGCTGTTCTTGCTGTCATGGGGTGATTCTTCCCTTATGTGCAGTTCACCCTGTTGGAGACCACACAGTGGGGCCACCCTGGAAGCCACCGAATAGCCACTGAAAGCCAATGTTGCTTCTTCATCACTCCCTCCTTGAACCTGCATGCAGAATGGGCTTGGGACGGCTAATCTGCCATAGCTCCGGCATTGCTCACCTAAGCTTGGCACTAGTAATTTAAAGCCAAAACTTCCTTAAGCATTTGTTCCATGAAGGTTTGATTTCTGTGCTCTCTCGTCTATTAAAACAGCAGCTTTGCTGTGGATGAAGCTGTCCTGAGCTGCAGGCACTTGCCAAGGTCAAAAATCTCACGTGGCCTAAGATTTAAAACCATACCCTCTGGCCGCAAATAATAATGAGCCCAAAGGAGAGTGCAGAGACTGTGGGACAAAGGTGTCCCGTCCCAAATGGGCACAGTAAACAGCCAAGTGGAACAGCCAGGGGCCAACACCATAGGCTACTCTGCTCCCTGAATTCCTCCCATCAACGTCCTCAGTTGTCCTTGATGCAAGAAAATCCCATCGATCTCCTAAAATGTTTTCAGAACCCTCAAACAATTGCGAGTTCATCCACAGTGTCTATACTCCTGTGGAGCTCTTAAGACAAGCAGAGCAGAACTTGGGAAGCTAAAATATTTTTGTGACCTCAAGTGGGAAAGCGTTTCTTTAAACATGCCCCCTGCTGTTGCCAAGGAGAAGTGGGGACATTTTAGGAGGGGGGATAACAAGCAAAGAGACACAGGAGAAAGGGCATGTTGATGATACATTTTGTGAAGACAACAGTAGAGTTGTTAATGTAATTTTTGAAGCCTGCAGACTTATAATCAAGCTTCCTTAGGGAGAGTGTTAATTAAAATAAATAGTTTTCACTTTGTTGATCAAATGATTCCAAGCCCATGAGAATGGACGTATCGATTTGATGCTGATTGAAAAAGGAGAATCTGAGTTCAGTTGAGCAGAGTTCCAATAGCTTTATATGGACTTTAGAAACTGGGAAGAATGCAGCAACAGTCTCTATTTCTATCATTTCTATAGTCTGTAAATATATCATTGCTCTGAGATGATGAACAAGGTAGTCGTCAGGTGTCTACTGCTCAAATGCAGATGGAGCAGATGGTTACCCAAGGTCAGTGGGAGAGAAATGCCTAAAATGGGAAAAGGAATCCTGGCATTTTAAGAGTTTGGGGAAGGAAAGAAAACTGCACTGCAGTATTTCATAATTGAGCGAATTCTTGAGGTTAAGAGTTCTAAAGATAGATAACATTTTTAGCACTTGACTAATTTTAAATCCATTTTAAACTATTTATTTCATAAAGGGCTGTACTAGAGATTGACCTGTTGCTTTGTACAGGGCGATGTTACCTCACAGGAGGCAATACCTATATACCGCAACAGTTTTTCTTTTTCCACGGAGGTTTGGAGAAGAGGCAATGGATACAGTAATTATAATAGATAAAAATATTTTACCTAAGTTTTTTTCATAGCACATATCTGATGCACTATGGAGCTGTCAGCATAAAAGAAACCCACAAAAACTCTCTCCCCGTTTGTCAGCCGGAAGGACAATTAATTCTAGATTTAGTACCTAGGATCAAATAGCTGAAACAAATGTTTAATTGACTGAAACCTTGAACTCTTTTTTTGGTTAATGTATTTTCTTTTTTAAAAGTTTATTTTAATTCCAGTGTAGTTCACATACTGAAACCCTAAACCTCACCTTTGTGATAACGTGAGGATTGTTCCACTAAAGAGTTCTTTCATTTCTTACCGCTGTACCTTAGTGCCCACTAGTGAGCTTCCCAGGGTGCATGAGCTAAAACTAGAGACTGCCCTGACTGGGTGGCTTGGTGGTCCTGTCTGTCTCTCAGGTCAGTAGGAGGATTGAAAGGAGATGCAATAAATATTCCAGAAAGGGAACAAATGGTAGGATGAGAAATGGGATTCGGCAGGAAATAGGGCTGAAACAACTACTGATTATTAATAATAAAGAAATCATAGCTCTATGGCAATGATACACAGAGTAGATCCTGGAAGACAGAATGTTAAATCTTTTAAATAAAATGTAGAAGCGTATTGTCATGACCTACAGAAAAAGATTGGTTAGATAAAATGCTAGCCCCAAAAAAGCAAAACTGGTAGGATTGTTTGTTTGTTTGTTTGTTTGTTTGTTTGTTTGTTTTCAGTAGGCTCCATGCACAGCATGGAGCCCAAAGTGGGGCCTGGACTCATGGCCCTGACATCAAGGTCTGAGGTGTGATCAAAAGTAAGATGCCTAACTGCCTGAGCCACCCAGGCACTCCTAATTTTTTTTTTAATGCTCTATGTGTGGCTGACAATAGATTGGTAACTAGAATTGTGAAGAATCCCAGAATGTAAGTTAAAACTATCAATACAGAAGAGAATAGCCAAAGGATATAAACAGGAAAGTCCAATGGCTCCAGACACTGGTTAGGGTGGGGGACGGGGCACCCAGGGACCCCTGCAGCCGTGCCCCCGCCTCTGCAGCTGTCACCTCCCATTGCACCTGCTCTTGGAAGCCAAATATTTCCCCTGCACCTAATCCTGTAATTTTCATGACCTGTCTCTTCATTGGCATCTAAGTTTGTACCCCCTATTTAAAAAACAAATAACTGAACAAAGATTGGAAAGAACTACAACAAATATTTTTCGTTGTTGTCTCGGAGTCATTGGATGGCCAGTTGCTGAAGGTTAAAAAGCACTGTATAGACTGTAAAAACAGCCAAACCAAAAGATTCTTCCATTTAGAACCAGGAATTATCCTTTAGGATGATGTTCTGCTTTCCATTCCCATCACAGGAAGGCTCCCACCATGGCTTCAGAGCCCAGTGGACCTTTTAAGATTAGAGTTGGTTTTTTTCCCCTCTAGACCATTCCTTGAAGAGCAAAAAACAAAAAATATTTTCTATTTCTATATGTAAACACTCATCTTTCAGACTCATAAAACAAATCTACTGTGATGCTTTTCCTGATTACCTCTGATTACAGAATTTTTCTCAATCTCTGCTCACATGGCCAGCAATCCTCTCAGTGTTTAGTAGCACATGGCACAGAGTACCTACATCATCTATTTGTGCCACTAAAAGCAAGAGGAGGACGATCTTACCCATCACTTCCTTTCCAGCTCAGAAAGGACTCAGACACTCAAATATATCAAATTAAAATAGTAGGCACTCAAAAATATCAACTGAAATACAACATAATAAACATCATTGTAGAATACACTGTTTAGGAGATACAGGCAATTAAGTTTCCTCTGTACTTTTCTTAGTGATACATGATGAAAGTTGCTTTCTTGATTAAACTTAACATGCACTTATTTCTTTATCATATGAAGGCAGGAAATATAAAAACCAAAATCATAGTGAAGTGAACATATAAAAATTCCTCTTCTATGGTTTCTGGATGAGTGAAATTCATTTCATTATACTATATTTTCAATCCAGTAAGGGTTATTTGTTCTGATTTCTCCAAATCCTCATTAACAGTTTATAATGGTTGGTTGGACATATTGTTAAGAATTAGGTGACTTCTTACCCACCATATTCAGTGAGTTTTAAGAATACTCCCCAAACAAAATGCACAGTAATACACAGTCCAACATGTACAGTTTTTACCAAGTCAGTCTTGGATGTAACTTAAAGGATTGGTTTCTATATATATGCCTGCCACGAGGCCATTTCCCCTGCTCCCCCTTCATGAAAATTAAAAAGTGCTATTTCATTTACTTCCTAAACTCAAATAACCTGTCATGAGTTATTTCTCCATCCAATATCAGTGCGTGATATCTCTGATTTTAAGAGCTAAGCTGTTGGAGTTTACTCATATTTTATAGAGAATTTTATCTGTTTACCAATGAGAACAGTAAGGGAAGGGAGAATGGATAGAACCTAGTAAGAACTACAACTGTACATGTGACCCCACAGATAATAGCATTTTTCCTTCCTGTCCATATCAGAAGCTTCACAGACATATAATCTATCTTTATTTTGAAATGATTTTAAACCTTTATAATTTACTCAATTTAGCAAAGCTTCATCACTGTTCCTTTAGATTTGACGATATCGTAAAATATAAGTAAGTAAATAAGTACCCTCGTAAGTTCTCACTGATGGCCTATCGGTATGAACATGTTTTGGTTGCATTTTGCTGCTCTTGCTAAAGCAGCCTCACTGGAACATGACAGATGCCTGTTAATGAACATTTTTTCTTAACGTGGACTCCAAAATGTTATAAACATAACAGGCAAGAAGAATGCCAGGCCTCAAAGCCAAAGATTATCATGATGTGGGCCAGTAGTAGTAAAAATAGCATCTACGTTGCATGAACTTGTCAGCGAATGGCTGCTGGCAGTCATCCCAGGGTAAAATTCTCTGCCGTGACCAGAGTCAAAACACCAAGTAACTCGAAACCCGAAGCATTTGCTAATAAAGAGGGAGGAAATCTGTTTCACCAAATGCAGCCACGGCACTGATGAATACCTTACACTCAGGCATCTTACTATCTGAACTACCTCGCTGTGTGCCAAGCCCAGGGAGAGGAGAAGAGCCTTGCAGGCTACTGACTTTTAAATAACAAGTCTGGTATGCAATTTATGCTGATTCAAAAATTTAAAACTATTTATTGAAAGGACAGTTATTCCTAAATGCCCTCTAAAAACAGGACACCATTAATGAATAATGCTGCTGTTTATCTTGTCTATCTAAAGCTTATGTGAAATACCATACAGTACAGCTGGGATGCTTTGTATATGGGCAGAGTTCTCTAGTCTTCCATTTAATATGCTGGGCCAGGATCACCCAGCTAACCAATACAGGTTCGCAAGGGAGCATGAACCACAGAATTATCCACAAACCAGGAGGAAAATGTTTCTAGAGCATTCAGAAGAGGGTAATGACTAACAGGGAAGCTCTTCAAATTCTGGCTCTGATACTTAGTTATGCTATCCTAAGAGAGGTATATGTTTGGTTTTTTCAACTGAAAAATAGTATTAAGCTCATAAGGGTATTGAGAAAGAATACCACAGCAACAAAATTAGCAAATGTTTTGTCAAAAGCCTATTAAAATTATTTATTTTCCAATATAAAATTTGTAAATATGCCATTATTTTAAAAAAAACTGGGGACTTAGATTCTTTTCATTACAAAAAGTTATATAATAGGATAATTTCTAATAAATAACTATGATTTTTTAAAAAATCTTAACTGGTTATATAGTAAATAAAATTGTATCACCAAATAATCTCATAGCCAAATTTACAAAACTATTCCCAAAGCAAAAATACTGTTTTTAACGTGAGATGTAGGAGTATTTCAATATGGATGAATAAGATAAGGATAAGGATGATAGGCTATAAAATCAAGAATGCCTAGAGCTTGCAAAAGTGTAAGTGGCTCAGGAAATTTGTTAGAGAACAATACAGGAATCCAGGTGAGAATAATGACTGGCCCAGTGATGACAACATGCATAATTCTCCATCTAGTTACTTCCAGTAACTAGTTACTAGTTACTTCATTGTTCACCTCCAGGGTAGACATGTATCAGTATCTGAATTGCTAAGCCCCACACCCCACACGAGCCAACTTTATTAACTCAAGTGCATCCGTGCAGCTGCTTTTGCCATTAGTCTTATAGACTCTATAGATTTCCAAAGTTCCTTAGGTCATCACCTTTCTTACCATCCCTTCAGTAAGAGTTTAATACATTTGTAATAGTAGATTACCTCGTCACAGCCTGCACTTTTTTTTTAAGGCTTTTATTTAGTTTAGAGATGTCGAACACAAGTAGGCACAGCGGCAGGCAGAGGGAGAGGAAGAAGCAGGCTCTCCACCGAGCAGGGAACCCAACGTGGTGTTTGATCCCAGGACCTTGGGATCATGACATGAGCCGAAGGTAGCCACCTAATCAACTGAGCCGCCCAGGCACCCCCACAGTCTGCATTTTATTGAGATCCCCCAACTTCCAAAATGATTTTGTAAAATTTGCCTACTCTAAGGTTCACTACTCTGTGCTGTTAAGTTCTGAGTTTTGCCAAAGGCATAGTGTCCTATACCCACAATTAAAGTATCCACAGAATTGTTACCACCCTAGAAAGAAGCCAAAATGAAACCCTATTCATTGCCTACTCAGTCCTCACCTACACTCCCATGAGCCTGTGACAACCACTCATCTTTTCACTATCTCTATGATTCTTCCTTTTAAAAAATATCATATAATTAGAATTATACAGCCTGTGTAGGCTTTTCAGACTGGCTTTTTTCACTGAGAAATAGGCATTTAAGGTTTACTCATGTCTTTGTATGGCTTAATAGCCCATTTCTTTTTCTCAGTGGATAATTTTCATTGCATGAGCATACCACAATTTGTTTATCCATCCACTTACCAAGGGGTATCTTGGTTTCCAGGTTTTGCCGCTTATGAATTAAGCTGCTATAAATATCCTCATGCAGATTTTTGTGAGAACTTGGGTTTTCCTGTCAGTTGGACAAATACCTAGGCACATGATGACTGGATCTTATAGTAAGACCATGTTTACCTTCGTACAAAACTGCCAGACTTTCTTCCAGGTGTCTGTACAAATTTGCCTTCCTTCCAGCAACGGGTAATTGTTGCTACGGCTCCACACCTCATCAGTAATCACTATAGTCAGGTCTTTGGAATTTAGCCATATTAAAGAGGTATGTAGTGGCATCTCATTGTTAGTTGAATTTGTAATTCACCAACGAAAAATAATTTTTAGCATCTTTGCGCATGTCTAATTTGCATTCATCTGTTTTCTTGGGTGAGATGTCTTTTCAGATCATTTGCTCCTTTTTTGATCAAGTTGTTTGTTTTCTTATTGTTCAGTTTAAAGTGTTCTTTGTATATTTTGGATGCAAGTCTTTTATCAGATATGTGGTTTGCAAATATTTTCTCCCAGTCTCTGGCTTGTCTTCTTATTCTCTTAACAGTTTCTCTTACAGACAAAAAAGTTTTTGTTCTAATGAAATCCAACAGGTCAACTTTTTTTTTTCTTTCACGGACCTGCTTTGGGTAAAGTATCACAAAACGATCACAAGATGCAAGGTCAGGTAGACTTTTTCTTATGGTCTTCTTATATAAGTTTTAAAGTCCTGTTTTGAAATTTAGGTCTATGATATGATTTCAGTTAATTTTGGAGAAATATTGAGGTCTGTGTCTAGGCTTATTTTTTTTCTTGGATGTGTAATTTTTACAAGTTCTGTCCTTCCTCCATTAAGACACCTTTGCCCCTTGATCAGAGATCCCTTGATTGTGTTTCAATGATCTGTTGTTTTACCAATACTATACTGTCTTGTTTACTATTGCTTTATAGCAAGTCTTTAATTGGATCTTGTGAGTCCTCCATCTTTATTCCACTTCTTCAGTACTGTGTTAGTTAGTCTAGGTCTTCTGACTTTCCACATAAACTTTAGAGTAAGTTTGACAATACACGCCAAAAAGCTTGCTGGGATTTGGGCTGGGACTGCATTGAATCTCTTCATCCACTTCAGAAGTACTGACATTTTAACAGTCTAATTCTCCCAGTCCATAAATTCAGGATATCTTTCCATTTATTTAGATGTTCTTTTTTATCAGTTTTGTAATTTCCCATATATATATATATACATATATATATGTATATTTCCATACACACACACACACACACACACACACACACACACACTGTACATACTTTGCCAGATTTATATCTAAGTGTTTCAGTTTGGATGGCACTACTGAAAAGCATATTGTTTTTAGTTTCAAATTCCAGAGTTAATTCACTGCTGGTATATAGGGAAAAATTGACTTCTGTGTGTTAACTTTGCATCCTGTGATCTTACTGTACTTATTTCTTAGTTCTGAGATTTTTTTGTCAATTATTTGGGATTTTCTACAAAAACAACTGTGCCATCCGCAAATAAAGAGTTTATTTCTTTGTTTCCAATCCATATATATTTAATCTCTTTTCCTTGTATTATTGCAGTAGCCAAGAATACCAGGATTATGTTGAACAAAAGTAGTGAGAGAAGACATATTTGCCCTATTCTTAGTATTAAGGGAAAGTATCCAATTTCTCATCATTAAGTAAGTGCAAATTTTTTTTTGTGGATGTCCTTTATCAAATTGGTGAAGTTCCCCTCTATTCTTAGTGTGCTGAAAAATTTTATAATGAATGGTATTGGATTTTTTTTCAAATGCTTTTTCTGTTTCAATTGATATGATCATATACTTTTCCTTCTTGATCCTCCTTGATGTGGTAGATTACATGACTGATTTTGAATTTTGAACCAGCCTTGCATATGTAGACTAAATCCCACTACTTTGTGGTATGTAATTACTTTTATGTATTGCTGATCTGCTTTACTGATATATTGTTTGTTTTACACCTCTGTTCATAAGAAATATTTGTCTTTAGTTTTCCTTTATTGTGATGTCTTCATCTAATTTTGGTATTTGGCAAATACAAGCTTCATAGATGTTCAGGTCACTCATTCCCCAATATTCCAATCAGACATGCATTATGCCTTTGTAATTATCTCAGAATCTTATTCCATTTTTTTGCATATATTGTGTCTTTGCATTTCAATTTGGAACGCTTCTATTAACCAATTTTTTTCAAAATTTTTTTATTATTTTTAAGTTTTTATTTAAATTCCAGTTAGTTAAGAGTGTAATATTAGTTTCAGGTGTATAATTTAGTGATTCAAAACTTCCTTCCATACAATACCTGGTGCTCATCACAACAAGTGAACGCCTTAATTCTCATGACCCACCTCACCACATCCACCACCCACCCCACCCTACCCCCTATACCCATCAGTTTGCTCTCTATAGTGAAGAGTCTGTTTCTTGATTTGCCTTTTTCTTTTTTCCTCCCTATGATCATTTGTTTCTCAAATCCCACAGATGAGTGAAATCATATGGTATTTGTCTTTCTCTGACTAACTTATTTCACTTAGCATAGCACTTCCTCGCTCCATCCATGTCCACATCACTGCAAATGGCAAGATTTCATTTTTGATGGCTGAGTAATATTCCATTTTATATACAGACATATATCACTTCTTTATCCATTCATCAATGGACATTTGGGCTGTTTTCATAATTTGGCTACTATTATAATGCTGCTATAAACATTGGGATGCATGTATCCCTTTGAATTAGTGTTTCTGATTTCTCTGGGTAGATTACTAGTAGTGCAATTGCTGGAGTAGAGGGTAGCTCTATTTTCAACTTTTTGAGAAACCTCCATACTGTTTTCCAGAGTGGCTACACCAGCTTGCATTCCCATCAACAGCATAAGAGAATTCCCCTTCGGGGCGCCTGGGTGGCTCAGTTGGTTAAGCGACTGTCTTCGGCTCAGGTCATGATCCCGGAGACCCGGGATCGAGTCCCACATCAGGCTCCCTGCTCGGCGGGAAGCCTGCTTCTCCCTCTCTCACTCCCCCTGCTTGTGTTCCCTCTCTGGCTGTGTTTCTCTCTGTCAAATAAATAAAATCTTTAAAAAAAAAAAAAAAGAGAATTCCCCTTTCTCCACATTCTCACCAACACCTGTTGTTTCTTGTGTTGTTAATTTTATTTTAGTTTTTATATATTTTTAAAAGATTTATTTATTCATTTTAAAGAGAGAGTTTGTGCATGCACATGAGCGGGGGAGGGGACAGAGAGAGAGGGAGAGAGAATCCTCAAGTCGACTTGCTGCTGAGCACAGAGCCCAGTGCAAGATTCAATCCCAGAACCCTGAGATCATGACCTGAGCCAAACTCAAGAACTGGACACCTAACCGACTAAGCCACCCAGGTGCCCCTCTTGTGTTGCAAATTTTAACCATTCTGACAAGGATGAGGTGATATCTCATTGTTGTTTGATTTCTGTTGGCCTGATGATGAGTGATGTTGAGCATCTATTCATGAGTCTGTTGGCCATCTGTAGATCTTCTTTGGAAAACTGTCTATCCATGTCTTCTTCCCAATTTTCAACTGCTCATTTTTCAGGTGTTGTGTTTTATAACTTCTTTATATATTTGGTTACTAGCTTTATCAGATATATCATTTACAAATATCTTCTCCCATTCTGTAGGTTGCCATCTAGTTTTGTTAATTGTTTCCTTCACTGTGCAGAAGCTTTTTATGTTGAGGATGTCCAGTAGATTATTTTTGCTTTTGTTTCTGTTACCTATCTAGTAAGAAGTTACTTTGGAACATGCCACAAAGAAGTGTCCTCCTCCAAGATTTTAATGGTTTCATGTCTCACACATGGGTCTTTCATCCATTTGAGTTTATTTTTGTGTGTGGTAAAGGAAAACAATCCGGTTTCATTTCTCTGAATGTTGCTTTCCAGTTTTTCCAATACCATTTGTTGAAGAGATGGTCTTTTCTCATTGGATATTCTTTCCTGCTTTGCCAAAGATTAACTGACCATATATTTGTGGGTTCATTTCTGAATTTTCTCTTCTGTTCCATTGATCTCTGTGTCTATTTCTGTGCCATACCATACTGTTTTGATCACTAAACCTTTGTGATATAAAGTGAAGTCTGGAATTATGATGTCTCCAGCTTTGCTCTTCTATTTCAAGGTTGCTTAGGCTTAGGCTATTCAGGGTCTTCTGTGGTTCCATACAAATGGAAAGATATTCCATGCTTTCAGATGTTCCATTCCAGTTCTTGAGTTTGGCTCAGGTCATGATCTCAGGGTTCTGGGATTGAATCTTGCACTGGGCTCTGTGGATTCTCTTGAGGATTCTCTCTCCCTCTCTCTCAATATTTTACATTACTCAGACTCAGAAAAACAAATACTGTTAAAATATCTATACTACTCAAAGCAATCAAAACATTTAATGCAATCCCTATAAAAACACCAACAGCATTTTTCACACAGCCAGAACAGTCCTAAAACTTTCTCTTCTATCAGTCTTACTGATTCTTTCCTCTGCTGTGTCCAGTCTAGTGATGAACCTATGAAAGACATTCTTCAATTCTTCTACAGTGTTTTTACTTCTAGCATTTCCTTTTGATTCTTTCTTAGAGTTTCCATCTCTTCTTACATTACCTAGCTGTTCTTCCATGTTGTATACTTTTTCCATTAAATCTTTCACATTATTAACTAAGTTATATAAAATTTTTTGCCTGATAATGGCAACTGTGCTCCACCACATCTGGATCCAATGATTACTTTGTTTCTTCAGATTGTGTGTGTTTTTTTAAGATTTTCTTTATTTGACAGACAGAAACACAGCTAGAGGGGGAACACAAGCAGGGGGAGTGAGAGAAGGATGGGTCTCCCCACCAAGCAGGGAGCCCAATGCAGGGCCCAATCCTGGGACTCCAGGATCATGGTGACCTGAGCTGAAGGGAGTTGCTTAACCAACTGAGCCACCCAGGTACCCCGATTGTGGTTTTTTTCTTGCCTTTTATCATGCCTTATAATTTTTTCATGAAATCCAGACTATATAGAGAAAGAGCTTATCAATTCTCAAAGAGGTGAATGGCTTGAGAAAGCTAAGAACTGCATGATAAAAAATAATTCCTTTTTTTTATGTATAAATATAACTCAAGTTCCCAAGCTAGGAGTAACAAGAAAACATAAAGTACATCACTTTTTGCTTTTATTTGAATATCTTGAGTAATTAATGTAAATTCTGAATTATAAGGCATTATCTGCCATTTATGTTCAGTTTGTGAAATGTTACCTTGCTTTAATAATTCATTAAGTAATTCTGACAATATGATTTGTAATTTGGCTTTATATAAATTCATGCTAACACCAGGCAATATAATGTTTTCCTTAAGATAATGGTAATTGAAGAGCAGACTTGTCTAGATGCAGGACTAATACAAGCTTCAAACAAGGCAAAGAAGACACTCAGTGATTTTTTTTTCACTTTTCTAAAATATAAAGACTTATCTTTATTATTATGGTTACTTATTCTAAATCTGATGTTGGAGATAGCTCTTATGTTATATGTTACACGAATTGTATTAACAATAAAACAGCAATATAAAAGATTACTTTTTAATTTTGGACCACTGTGAAAATCACTGTACTTATTTTCAAGACTAATTAGATGGCATTGGTGAGAGAAGGTGAAAAGGAGCCCACATGTGAGCATTCAATTAATATAACTTTTATTAAAAGAACATTATGGTGGCAATATCAAATCCCCAACTGTTCTCTGTCCTCTCTAGCAGATAAAAAAGAAAAGAAGTCCCACTGTTTACAGGGAGAAGATCCCATGGCTAGTCCATCACTATTTTACTTTTGTTCAATATTTTACATTACCATCAGACTTCCTAACAGTAGTCTCTGAAAGATGAAAGTGGACTCCCACTGAGAATTCCATACAAATGGATTAATTTGTGTCACCATTTTTGGCATGTCGCCATGGATACGGCCATCTGCTGGCCTTGGTGCAGCTGTGAGTTGATTGACGGTCCATTCACACCGCAGGGCTTTACAAAACCAGTAATGTGAAAGAACACTCATTAGTTGACAAAAACTTTACTTACACATTTGGGTGATGCTTCAAAGACTGAGTGTTACCTCTCAGTAAATCTGACCTTTGTATCAATATCACCAATGAACATTAAAATGACACATGGGAGAATGTATTGAAAAATGTAAAGTTAGTATATTTATTTGATACCTAGCTTTATTCTGCTTTGGTGCAAATCTAGTGAAATGACAATGAATGGAAAACAAACCTAAAAGGGTCTGTGTTGTAAATTCTACACTTCCTAAAAATTTTTTTTAAAAAATCAAAGAACAAAAAGCCATTTCTCATTATAAACCTAAACATTGGTATATGCTTTAAGTGTTAAGAGGGAATAATTTCTATCACTTACTATGAAGTAGAAAATCTGCCTTCTGCATGTCTAACACATTGGGAAATATTGACAGTTTACATTGCCACACACCCAAGTGTACAAAGCTGTTGTTTATTTCTCTGTAATTACACTTACCTCATGAGACTCCAAAGCTGCCTGGTAGTGAAATAACCTGACTCTCATATATTCAAGGTAATTCTGTCAACTCAGGTAGATCACTCCAGAGTATCTACTCTCTCAATTCGGGAAGCCTCCCTCCCAACGTGATTGATTCTGTCTTCACACCCAGGGTGTCATCTGGGTTCCTGAGGTGGCTTATCCATTACTCCACCATGAAAGAGAAGAAGACTCTTACGCTCACCGTGCATGCACTGGGTCCTGGAGACCCATCCCTCTGGCCTTGAGGGCTGGCCCCATCTTGTCCCTTTGCTGACGGTGACATCCCTACCTGTCATCCAGTTGTTAGGTCTTTATCCCAGCATGCTCCTTGGCCTCCATGCCAGCCGATCCATCTGTCTGTCTGCTCAGCCACTTTCTGTGCAGGGGAACATGTGCTGCTTTCTGCGTGTTACCCGAAGGTGCCTGAGACAGTGAGTCTGACCTTTGTCCTGACCACACAGACATCCTCATACCTGAGACACAGAGAAAGAAGGCCTTTAGGTGACGGGACACAGAGAGACTTTGTCAAAGTCCACTGAATCACAGCCGGCTCTAACTCTTCACGTTGTGCCTCCTCAGCTGGGTAAACTACATGTGAAGTTGATTTTTGTCACTTTGGAGTTCCTTAGCTATGAGTCTCCCTTTATTTCTATCAAAGGGTCAGAAATAACAACTTTTCAGGACTTTTAGCGCTCAAGATTCCTGCTGTTTTCCTTGGAATTAGAATCAAAAGACATCATTTGGCATGTAACCTGTGTATAATGTAAGCTAATCCATCAACATGACAGCATAAATGAAAGTGAGGTCCTACTCTCCTCTCCATTGCTGATAATTTCAGTAGGATTTACTATGCTGTCCTCTTCTTCTTTCCTGTTAAATTGGGCAGAAACACCAAATCAAAATCAACATTTTGAAACTTCTTGCTTTAGAGATATTTCATATGTGTTAAAATTTTAGCACCTTATATGAATCAGAACACTGACCAACTGAGAAATGTGGGAATATTTGCCCACAGTAGAGCAGGTGCATCCTAAATTGAAATATTCTTTGTTAAACAGTCCAATGAATCTATCCTAAAGTAGTAAAAATTGGTAAAAGTAATGTGAATCACGCATGGGAATATGTCATGTAGATAAAATGTGGAGCTGGATGGGATATAAAAGATTTACGTTTTGTCTTTTTTTCCTCCGTTGCTATTTATGCATTATCCAAGTTCATTACTCGGGCGTACAGAAGGACACTAGGGAAAAGGGGGACAGCAGCTGGGGAGTGGAATCCATGTGATGAAAAGGAAGGACAATTAATGAGGGAAAAAAAATCGTAGGAGAAAGAATCCTCACAGCAAACTAAAGAGTATCAGGTACACTTTCAAAAGTGAGCAAGTAGTAGGCAACACAGAGAAAGGTAGTCTGATTGTCTCACATTTGTGCCTGTTGTAAAAGTTGGTTTCTACTTCCTTTCAGATAATAGTGATAATATCAGATCTATTCCTTGTTCCTCTATTTGTGTTTGAAACTCAATGGTTGTTAACTTTGAGATGATACTTTGATCAGGATATAATAGAAGAGCCTTTGTATACCATTTTCTGTGAAGCCTCAATCCTAAACCTGTAAAAATGAACAGTGGCCAGAGAAAGGGCAAAAGTCCCAGGCCTTAAACATATTAAATAACACTGAATAGAGACAAAAATGAACAATAGCCATTTGGGAAAGATCACTTCATTTATAAGAATCATTGTTATAGATGAAGAGTTAGCAGACACAGGGTTTTTTTTCTTGGGCATGATTTTTTTTTTTTTTAATATATACAATTAGGGAACAGAAATGAATGGGGGAAATGGCCTTAAAAGAGAATTAAGCAGAGTCTTTCATCTCAAGAAACCCAGAGAGTCTGGAAATCTCTGTATATCTTTTAAAAAGTCTTAGCTCACTTTTCTATGTATCAAACTTCTAGGGTGCCAAAAAGATTTCAAACAAAATATAAATTGAAAAACATAAATCCCTAGGGATAAAATTACAAATTAAGTATAGAAATATATTGATCTAGATTATCATAAGCCTGTAGGTAAATAGCTATTAATTTTACTTCCGGAAATTTCTGAATGTTTTCGCCTTTAGTAAAGGGGCGAAATTTAGTTATCTGAAGTTTTTAAATTTATTTGCCCCAATAAAGGTGACAAAATTTCTCTTTTCTAAGACCTTGCATGTCATTTATCAAAACAAAACAGCTTCGTATCTATCTGTAGTATCAACACTGACCCCCTAATATCGTTAATTTATTAATAATGACTAAAGCCACATGATTGACTGAATCTCTAATTTTAGAAATATTTATAAGAGAAACTTCAGTATTGGTTGACAGCAACACATTCAACAGTCAACAAGAAAGCTGAAAATCTGGGTCAATAAGACAATAAAATATAAATCACATAATGCAATGTCATAGCGACTGATATGCATGAAAATTTTTAAGTTAAAATAAAGACTTTAAGATGCTCTGCTGAAATTGAAGGCTTGTGGGGAAAGAAGCCAGTTGACAAGGGCAGGTGGTGGTGAAGAAGAGAAGAGTGGTGTCAAATGCACTGTTGTGATGATCACCACCATGGCTAAGGGCGGGTACGGGAGCTGACAATTTGATTTGTCACCAGTGTGACGCACCTCCTTTAAGAAAATTAAGTTCATGGGCACCTGGATGGCTCAGTGGGTTAAAGCGTCTGCCTTTGGCTCAGGGTCCTGATCTCAGGGTCCTGGGATCGAGGCCCACATCAGGCTCTCTGCTCAGAGGGAGCCTGTCTCCTCCTCTCTCTCTGCCTGCCTCTCTGCCTACTTGTGATCTCTCTCACTGTCAAAAAAATAGATGAAATCTTTTAAAAAATTAAGCTCAATAAAAACTTCTCAGAAATGCCCAATTTATATCTCAGAGTACAATATGAATGATACATTTGAATGGAAAATTTGAGATGGAGTTTTTAAATGTAATTATCCATAAGTAATTAGAACCTGAATCTAGGAGTTTATGTTCTATATAGAATTCTATTCTCTGTCTGCAGTTTTCTCTTAATTAAGTACTTGGTTTTATAACTCTGAATTTCAGTCAGTCCCATTTTACTTCCTATTGGATTTTTTTTTTAAACCAGCAACAATAATGAGTCAAGATAGAGTAATGTGAATTAACTTTTCTTGAGTAGCTACCATGTGCCATGCAATCTCAGACCTGCTTTGCTACTTCATCCCCCTTGAACCTTATACACAACTATACCTAAGCTATTGTTAGCATCCTTTTACAAAGAAGTAAACTGAGGCCCAGAGAAGTTAAATAACTTGCCCTAAATCTCAAAGTCAATAAATGGCTAAACAAAGGCATGCATCCAGTTTGATTGTACTTATCCCTTTCAGACAAAATTCTTCAATGTTCTAGGATCCTTGTTGCATGCTTTATTTTATTAACAGGAGTCTATGACTCTATTGATAAAGAAGTTTTCATAAATTGGATTTAGGCTAATCCAAATGTGATTGATTTAGACTAAAATAAATATGAAAGTTACTTTTTAATCAATAAAAATCAAAATGTAGCAAGGGAGAATTTTTTAAAGAGGTTGTCAAGTGTCTGGGAGCTAAAATTTCAAGAAATGTAGTGTGCAACACTCAGGCTAAGAGTGAACTAAACAGCCAGAAGTGAACAACATCTGGACGGAGAGAGCTGGTCCATCCTGCCGAGCTGGAGGAGTGGAGGAGGCTGTCACCATCTCATGCTCACCTTCTTCCAGCTTTCCATTCCTGCTGAATTCTGGGTCATGTTCACATCTTTTCTTCTCGACTATCTTCTCCACGGCATTGACCCAAAACAGGAACACAATCTTTTCTCTTTACTTCCCCAAGCAATGTCCAAATGCACTGTGTGTGATAGCATTTAACTGAGCACACAAGAGGAAAAGAGACAGTCTGCAGGGCACAGCTGACGTGTTATTTATTTTTTTCCAACTTTCTCTTTATTCTTTGTTATTTTTTATTATTACGTAGTTACACCACATAGTACATCGTTCATTTTTGATGTAGTGTTCAACGATTCATTAGTTGCGTACAAAAGCCAGTGCTCATCACCACATGTGCCGTCCTGAATACCCATCACCTGGTCACCCCATTTCCCCAACCCCCTCCTCTATAACCCTCAGTTTGGTTCCTGGGGTCCAGAGTCTCTCATGGTTTGTCTCCCTCTCTGATTTCTTCCCCTTCCATTTTCCCTCCTGTCCTTGACAGTCCTCCGTGCTATTCCTTATGTTCCACATAGGAGTGAAACCATATAATTGTCTTTGTCTGCTTGGCTTATTTCACTCAGCATAATCCCCTCCAGTCCCATCCATGTTGATGCAAAAGTTGGGTATTTATCCCTTCTGATGGAGGCATAATATTCCATTGTATATATGAACCATATCCTCTTTATCCATTTGTCTGTTGAAGGGTATCTCGGCTCCTTCCACAGTTTGGCAATTGTGGACATTGCTCCTGTGAACACTGGAGTGCACATGCCCCTTCTTTTCACTACATCTGTATCTTTGGGGTAAATATCTAATAGTGCAATTGCTGGGTGCCTGAGTAGCTCTACTTTTAATATCTCGAGGAACCTCCATATTGGCTGTACCAGCTTGCATTCTCACCAACAACTAAACTTCAACAACTCAGGAAAGAATATCCAATGGAAAAAAGACAGTCTCTTCAATAAATGGTGCTGGGGAAATTGGACAGCCACCTGTAGAAGAATGGAACTGGACCGTTCTCTTACACCATACACAAAGATAAACTCAAAATGAAGGACCTTATTGTGAGAGAGGAATCCATCAAAATCCTAGAGAAGAAGAGAGGCAGTAACGTCTTTGACACTAGCCACAGTGACCTCTTTCAAGACATGTCTGTAAAGGCAAGGGAAACAAAAGCGAAAATGAACTTGAGACTTCCGTGGGTGAGGTTTTAAAAGTGAGGAGGGCATCCTCCGATTCAAATAATCTGCATTTCCAACTTGTTTTCCATTCCTTACTAATCCAGCAGAACTGCGAGTGCCCCAATGAGTTTTCTAGGCTGAAACCAGCCAAAGAGGTTCCTCCCTGCTCCCAACCTTGTCAGAGCACCTTACCTCCCTTCCTGGTTGCTCCAGGCCTGCACTGTGGCCACAGCATCCAGCAGAGGGAACTCCAGAACACTTTGCCTTAAAAAAACAGACACAAAGAACATGATTTAAATGTCAGCTAAGAGAACGTGATAAAATATTTTTAATCATAATAATAAGAGAGGAGAATTCATTCCAAGAATAGAAAGATAATTTAATACAATAACAGCATTTTCTTTTAAAAAAAATCAAGAGAGTTAAAAAATTTTCAGAATGGACTGGAGATTAGTGCTCCACAACCAAATTTTTTAGGAATAAATTAATTTAATGCTAATTTTTAGAAAAATTGTTTAAAAGATTAATAGGAAACAATTCTAATAAAAGTAGCAACAAGAGACATGAAATACGTAAGTAACAGTGTATAGAACTTAAAGTAAAGAACATTAACTTTACGGAGGGACCAAAAAATGCACTGAGTAAATGACTGATCATGTTTATGCATGAAAGCTTCAGCGGTATAAAGGTGCCCATGACTTTAGAATTGGAATGCACTACCAATCAAATATCAACCTAAGGGTGTTCATTTTTTTTCTGCTGGCTTGTTTTCTTTCTTATTTACAATGAACATATCTTGATAATTCAAATGGAAGTCATAACTGAATATACATTTTTGTAAACTCCTATACAAGCTACTAGGAATAAACTAATAAAAAGGCACAGCCTCAGCTCTTATGGAGTTTTTATTTACAGTACGAAAGACAAGGTTAAAAAGTACACAAATAAAAAAGTTACAGAATGTGATGTATAAATAATCGGGGCACTGTAATAATGGGTCAGACCTGATTGGACAATAAAGGGCTCCCTGAGAAGTAAACTTGAAGCTACTGACAAAGAATATCTAAAGACAGAAACATATACCTAGAAAGCCTGAAAATATAGACTATAATGTTAAGAGTGGTCAAATGTATTAGTAATGTTTTCTCCTTTACATGTCTCATTTAAAATTTCTATGATAGACCTACAAATTTCTAAGGAAAAAAAAACATTCATTTTTAAGATAACTTGAAACTAAAGATCAGAGCTTAAACAACCATGAATTTTTCTGGAATGCCCTTTACAGATATCATTGGTTGAACATCTATGTATTCCTCCGATCTCTTTCACATGAAAAAATATATTTAACCAGTGAATGGGCATAAGATACAGATGAATGTATTTTTTTAGAGTCCATGTTCACAAACATACTCCAAGTACTCTGAGTACTGAAATACCTACAGTCTTCATTTCAGCAATTTTTATGATCATATTTTACTTTTATATCAATTTGATGACAAAATACAGAACAGTAATACTTATCTAATTTTTTTAAATGTTATATCAAATTTCATGATGCTATTTAAAAACAAATCCCTGGGTCAGTTAGACACTAGAAGAAGTTAGTCTCTTTTATTACTTAATTTTGTTTCTATTGATGCTTTTCATTTTTTACAGATGTTCTAAACTCATTCCTTTGAAATTTAAGGAAGATTCAGCAAGTGGAACAAACCTTTCATGAGTTAGAATAGATGGAAATTATTACTGATTTCTAATATCGTCTATATAGGTATCTTCTACATCTAATATGTAACCAGTGTGAACCCACTTATCCATTATTTTCCCTTCAAAATATGGAAAATTGAAAATATTACCATATAAAATATAAAGACAATTTTTTTAAATAATCTTTTTTTAAAGATTTTATTTATCTGACAGAGAGAGAGAGATCACAAGTAGACAGACAGGCAGGCAGAGAGAGAGGAGGAAGCAGGCTCCCTGCTGAGCAGAGAGCCCGATGCGGGCCTCGATCCCAGGACCCTGAGATCATGACCTGAGCAGAAGGCAGAGGCTTTAACCCACTGAGCCACCCAGGCACCCAAAATATAAAGACAATTTTAATAAGGGTTTTGATACCTGCATAAACTGCTCTACCTTAAGGCTTTTCATTGGGTAATATTGAAATCAGTATTACCATCAGCAGATATTTTTTATAATTTACTTATTCTCAATCTGAAAAATAGACTTTTTATAAATAAATGTATATGTGTGCCTTTCAAATGGTGTAAATGATTATTTTTAGAGATGATGAATAATTTAGATTTCCACATGTTATACTAATATGTCTTCAAACATAATCTCCCACTAAATGAACTGTGAATCCTCCAAATAAATTCACTGGGTAAAATCTTAAACATGATAGAATTCAGATAAATTTTAGCATTAGAAATGCATGAATCCATCTAAGTTCTACTTCAGGAGACTGTTCTGTAGAGCAGCAATTGGCAAGGGGCATGAAGCAATCAATTGGATGTTCCCATGAGCAAACAGGAGCCAAAGCACTGTGGTCCTGGCTTAAGGATACCCCAGGTGCTCAATCCATCATGAGCAGAGTCCACTTTGCTTTACACGACACTTGTATACTTCATCAGGGGAAGTGCTAATCAACATGCAATAGCTTCTATTTCAACATTTAATGCTTATAGAGGATAAATCACTGGTAGCTCTTCCAAATAGTTTCCAGGACGGGAAAGAGAAGCCAGAATAAACAACACAAGCCTGTTGCCCAACCAATGACCTTTATCTTGAGCTAGAGTTACTTCCCGATGTAGATGTTGGAGATGGTTCATTTCATATGTGACTTCAATCTAAACCAGATCCATAAAATGAGGTAAAAATGAAACTTGAGATCCTAAAGAACTAAAGGAGGGGTAAGATATAATGTGTGCTACTGCTAAATGCTGTTCACTAGGGCTATTGGCAGGATTTTAGTTTTCTCCTCTTGTGTACATCTGGGCTCACTTTCTAAGAGTATAGTAGAGAAAAAGACCACGTGGTGTTTATATCCAAACTCAAATATCTTCTATTGACATTTGCAATTAAAATGCTAAACAAGGATCATCGATCCCAAGAGACAAGAGAGTTCTATAATGAGTGACTCACTGCCAGCAGTTATCCTTTAAGATCTGGAACAAAATTATGTCCTTCAAAATCCTTGTGCCAAATACGATAGAGGGAAACCGCTGGTGAAATGGGGAAATGAACACAGAAGAGTTTGCTTGGGATGTGTTATTAAATTTATTGATACCTTAGTCTGAATCTATGATCTATGGGTATGTTATCTCAGCTATTTTCCAAGTCAATAGAACCTTGAGTGGTCCTAAGCTTGTACCTCATCTGTCTCAAGCTTCCTGGAAAACCAGAAAATTCAGCACAAAGCCCTCAACTGCAAAGCTTCATACAGGGTATAAACATGACAATCACTCCATAGGTATGTAGTCAGTATATGTGGGTCCCATGTGTGACCTCATTTTTTTGTTTGTTTCCTTAAAGATTTGATGATAAAAATGAATGGGAATAGGAAAAATATCTTCTAGGGGTATTATTTTATTCACTAAAAACAGATAATGAAGAAAAAAGAAAAATTATAAATATATCTCAAGCTCATTTTTTAGAAAAGAAAGATCACAGTTGATCTATGAAGCATCAGATTTAAGGAAACTATATTCTGAGAGAATTCACAATTCCTTTTTCCATCATATATCATAGCAAATTACCTATAGAGGACACTAAAGAAAGAGAAAGGTTTTATGAATAGGGTGAATAAAACTGCAAACTCGAGGGAAGGCTTACATACAGGAGGGAGGTGTGTTTAAAAAAGGAGTCACCATATAGATTTTAGTTGGGACAACAGACAAGAAGCGTACAAGAGTGATAACATGGTACAAAGAACCTAATGAAAACATACAAAGAATGAGAAACTCCTTAATAAGTAATACAGTAGGAAGCAATTATTAGTGTTTTGAAGCATTTGAGCAACCAACACATTCTCTTAAAAACAACTGAGAAATGAAATACACTAATGTTTGCTGATCACTTTCTAAAGGCCAGCTGCTCTGCTAGCCAAGTCCATCCCCCAGAGGTAGGGATTAATTATAAATCCACCTGGTAGCTGTGGATTTACTTCTCATGATGTCACCATGCCATAGGAATTTCTATCCTTGTTTTTTTTTTTTTTTAAAGATTTTATTTATTTATTTGACAGAGAGAAACAGAGCCAGAGAGGGAACACAAGCAGAGGGACTGAGAGAGGCAGAAGCAGGCCTCCCGCCAAGCAGGGAGCCCGACGCGGGACTCGATCCCGGGTCTCCAGGATCATGACCCGAGCCGAAGGCAGTCGCTCAACCAACTGAGCCACCCAGGCGCCCCTCTATCCTTGTTTTAAATGTGGGGAGATGGATATTCACAGTCAATATCCTGTCAAAAGCCACACTGCTGCTGAAGTCCAGGCTGACCACAAGGGCAGTCATGGTCAATTACAGAAGTGTGGATCTTGAAGAAGGGAAGAACTAGAAGAGATTGAAGTAGGAGAAGCGACAGAAGAATGGGAATTAAATTAGGCATCTTGGCTCCATCTCAAGTCACCCTGAACTCCCTTCCTTCTCAGGAAAACAGTGTTCTCTGGCTTTTGCATTCGAATTGCTTGCCCTGCCTGGAAAACCTCCTCCACCTTTCCACTTTCTCTCTTTACCTATTAACTCACAGCTCTCCCTTCCTTTAGAAAGCATGGATCGATGCCCTGGGGAGTGTGGTTCTCACATGAGCTCCCTCAGCACTCTCCCTATGCTCCCTATGTCCCAGTCACACACCCACCAACCATGACTTCACCAAGAAAGGCTGTCTCTTTATATGTCTGTGTTCCTCTCTTGCTGAGCTTCTTAAGCATGAGAACTTTGTCACCCCTATAAACATAGAGCCTCATTTAGTGCTTGGGACATAGGATGAATTTTTATACATATTATTGTTGAAAAAGGCTATGATATTAAAGATAAATTGGAAGAAATACACTCAAATGATACAATATTGTCAAATGGTATGAAAAGGTACAATGATATTATCAAAGGCAGACCAGGTTTAGAAAGAAGAGTAAGGGGGATCACAGGATGGCTTTGCCCTTTGAAGGAGAATGGTAGAGCATGAAGGACCCATCAGCAGTTCGGGAGAGCCTTGCTCAACAGTCTCTGCTGGTAGATGAGGCAAAAAAAAGGAGTTCTAAAAGACTGACTGTGCCTTATTCTGAAGAGACTTCTCATTGTGCATGGAGAGAAAGGGGGAGTTTATAACCATCCGCTTCCTGGCTGGACATGATCTGCCCTGTTTCTCTGGCCTTATCTCCATTTCTCTTCTCATGCACTTAGTTCCAAATTCAGTGGTCTTCTGGCTATTTCTGGAACAAGCCAAGCATATTCCTGCCTCAGGTCCTACAGGGTTGACTTCATTTTGACACTCAAGTCATCATGTCTTCCAAGAGGGCATCTACAAGGAGAATGTGAAATGTCTTCTCCCACCCCCCAACACTCTTTCAGTTAGAGTAATCTCTAACTTCACGTTACTTGTTTGCTTGTTTGATGACTTACTGAAATTTTAAGGTTCATGAAAGCAAGTACTTACTTTCTCACCTTTGGATCCCCAATGCCTGGTGCATGGCACATATTTAATAAATATTTCTGGATATATGAATGAACTGATCAACCATCTTGCAATTTGATATGTGGCATCATCAGTAAGAATGGATAAACATGCAGTGGGTCTGGGGTATAAACAATGAATCTTGGAACACTGAAAAAATAAAATAATGTAATAAAAAAGTGCAAAAAATAAGAATGGATAAACATGAAAAAAATAGCTATAATAGTTAGCATATGGTAGATTACCATATTCTGGGTACTGTTCTAAGTATTTCATGTGTATTAATACATTCAGTCTTCAGGAAAGTCTATCATTGTCCCAATTTAGCACATGGAAAATGAAGGCCCTAAGGGTTTATAGTGTTTAGCATAACCTACAGTATAATGTAGGCACAAGGTAAGGTTAAGATACATAAAATGATAGCATCTCGTTTTCCAACTTCTCGTGTGACATGTGATGTAGTTCCTAAAATGCATTGCTTCCACATCTTTGTCGCTACTACCATAGAGGCAATTCATAATTCGCCTTCAGGATTTAGGGCACATCTTGCCACCACTCTATAAAGGTGTCACCTGCAGGGATGGATGTCCCAATCTGTTCCCACGGAGCCCTCCACATAACCGTGTTAGTGTTCAAGCCTATTCAGAAAGGCCATGTGTGTTCACTCAACTGTCTCCCAGTAGACAGAATTCTCTGAGGGAGGGCTACTGTCAGTTCGTCCTGCTATCATCCATCTGGGACAGCACCCAACACAGAGCAGATTCTCAGCAAGTATTTATTGAATTAATGCCACCATTGTACATACATGGAGAAATTTTGAAATTTGCATATTCCTTCAAACTGAAGATCCAAGTTTTCCCTACTTAAGTGTGTTTTTTTAAACAACCTCTAAGTGACTCAATTTTGGTAAGGTAGTGATTTTTATGGCTTTTTATTATGGGTTAACTCAGTCCCATATTCTTATTTTAATCATCTCAGACACAGGCATCTAACAAAATATATATTGACCTTAGGAATGCACGTCAACATGACTTTTCCTTAGCTGAGCTATGAAAAGCAAGACCCTGGGGTTTCGATTCCCTCTACATAAAAAGTAGTAGCTTATCTGGTTAATTTTTCACCTCACTCCTTAATATATAGTTAGTTCAGTCTAGATAAGAAAAGCTCCAGAACTTCAGCATTGGGATTTGGTTAAGCAGATAATCTAAAACAGTGGATATTTTTCTGAGGCTTATCTGAATCATCCAAACCTCTGGACTTGACCACACTGGGCTAGAAATCTTAGAAGGAGAGGTGTTCTCATAATATTTTTCAACACAATTTGTTTCTGGCTTCAGCCAAAAATAATGTAAAAGAGATCTGTCGACAATTAAGGTCCAAAGTTAGATTTTTAAAAAGAGAAAAAAAAGACTTGGGGTGGGGGGAAGCCTTTGAAATTAAAAAGAGTTCCATTCTGGCTTGCAGTTCAAACAACAGCCATAAAACCACAACATAAGTGGTGAGCGCAATGGACATTCACTCTTTATTTTAATAGATTATGGTGTGGCTCTCTTTCAGCCCTGAACAGCATCCATTCAGTCTCTCCCTGCCTCTGGCAAATTCATCTCATCCAAAAGGACCGGGAGATGGTGAAAAGGTACTGAGTTGCAAGGAGGGCAGCCTATAATAAGAAACACAATAACAGGAAATAGGTGGTGCTTACACAAGCATTAAAATGTGCCTTAAGTGTGAACTTGAGGGGGGGAAATGGGAGAGTGAAAACAAAGAAATGGCCCAAGAAGCAGAGCAATTCTTTGCCCTTACTAAGGAGGAAAGCTCGGCCTGCATGTTTGGAATAGGTTGATTTTTCAGTGTCAGGCAACTTTAATTGAACCCATGTTCTAGAAGCAACTTAAAAAACCATTAGGTACTAGCTGGGCTTGAACTCAGACTCTAGTTTGCACACCTACAGATAATTTAATATTTCCAAAAGCATTTCCAGTTTTGTTTTGTTTTTCTTTTTACTAATATAGGAGATAGTTTGCTATCGGTATTCTGAAAAGCAAAACCACGATGTAATTATCTTAATTTGTTATATTCAATACTTGTTTGGAGTGCACTAGATTCCCAGGAAGCTCATGAGACCCAGCTCCGGCTGTGTGATTTAGGGACGCAGTTTCGGGCACACTAGAGCATTAAAAAGACCACAATACATAGAACCTGCATGAGAAGAGGGAAAAAAAAAAAAAAGTACTCATCTAGAGTCAGCCTCTTAAAAAGAGACATTTAATAAGGTTACAGTATCAGCCCACAGATGCTACAGTGTAAAAAGCCATATGGAGTAAATCTTTTGCATTTCCTTTTATTTTTTGAACTTAATTGGTAACACCTGCCACAATCTTCTACCTGATTCATCGGGCTAGTTCTGTGTTATGGACAATTCCCTAAATTAAAGTCTGTCTTCAAAGAACAAATATCTATTGCCACGGAAAACACTCAAAAGATTCTAAAAGTGATTTTTTTTTAATGGAGCTCAAAATCACCTGAGAGGAGCACACACAAAACACCTCCAGTCTGGGAGGGAGGGGTGGTACAGTCCCCTAAGAATAAGGCCAAGGGTGCTGTGTAGATTCTGATGGTTGGTAATCCCCCACCTTCACATCGTAACTGTAAGCTTGGTGCTTACCTCCAATTTCTAAAGAAGCCGTTCCTTTCCATAGTTTCTAAAAATATTTCAAAGGAAACCAAATACAGTTATAAAATGTGCATCTGCATGGGCAACTGGCCCATTTGTGAAATGTGAGGCTTGTTACTGATACTGGAATTGGTGGGGAATCTGAAACCCATTTAGAAATGTTAGAAATTATCTCAGGAGGAGTAAGAACCCTATTTGGACTGAAGCTGTCTGAAAAAAATATGAAAAGAAGGCTCAAAGGCTGGCTATTTGTGCATCTTAATGAGCTCCAGTCCCAGCCCAGTGGGTGGAGATGACTCATTCTCCTCTCGCTGAGGGGAACAAGGAGAGTTAATAGAAAACAGCACAGTAATGTTCCACCAGCTGCCTGCTTTTCTTCACCAGGAGCAGCAGAGAAGGTTAAAGAACCTGTTTATGGTTGGAAGAGTTCTTTCTGCTCACACTGCATTGCACAGAGCGCTATGGGTCCCACAGAAAGCTTGGTTGCAGTTTGCTTTCTTCTGTTCTTTGGGATCCTAGCAGAGTTGAGAACAAGGATGCACAGAGAAATATGACATTGAAGACAGCAAGGAGTTTCAGAGGGCTGGTGCTGTGTGGAGCTCCTTTCAAAACGTAAACAACACCAGCTAGGGTTTGGGGCTACCTGAGAATCCAGGTTGCCCCCCCCCATCATGCCAAAGCCATGAAAACCGGTATGTTCCTGCAGTGAAGTTAATCTGGGCTACACATAGGAACAGGTCAAGCCAGAAGATGTTGGGAGTCTGTCCAAAGCCACACCAGATGTGAGGCATCCCCTGCTTCCTGATTCTGCCAGCAGTTTGGGGATTCCCAGATACAGAAATATGTCATTACAGTCCTGTGGTGTAGACAGAGGTTTAGGATGCCATGACTAATCCATAGCAATCTTTGGACTTTCCCTCCTCTGGAGCAAAAGCATTCCTGGGAATTCCTGTCTGATGGCTGCAATGGAGAGCAACTGCTCCTTTCTCTGACCTTCTGGGTCCATGAGACTCCCCTGGTAAACACGGGTCAGCAAAATCAAGTAAGGACCCCGCGCCAAGGGGATGTGAAAGGGAAAGGAAAAGAAAATAAGCTGAAGACAAGATGTTGAACTGATCATATCCAGAGAATTGCTTTCATGACAATTGCAATACTGGCTGTCAAGATTGAAGTGATGCTGGCATGCATAGTCCCCACCCACTCACTCATCATATGCCATTCAGCACATAACTGCTCTCTATAGGCAACACATTTCTGTGCCTCTGCTAGATCTCCCTAGCCTTTCTGAGTAGATGACCATAAGTTCATGATAGGCAGGGATTTGACCCAAAAGAACACTTATTTAACAGACATCCTTGTCATTGCCATTCGAAAACACTTGATGATTTCTTTTGGATGAACTGAAGCATGTTCATGAACACAGGAATGTCGCAAAGAAGAGGGAGAGATCTATAGCCAACGTCACTGTCTACACTTTGGGTGAAGTTGCAGAGGAAGGGCTTTTGGTTCAGAGGCATAAGTCTCTATATCTTTCTAGGATACTATCTGAAAAGTGTGGCAACAGAAAATTAAAAGAATTAACTTCCAAATCCTCCACCTTCTCTACTTCTAAAGGAGGAGATCTAGAATTGAATGGCCATCGCATGGCAGAGATCATTCATGAGCCTTCACAGATGCTGAGGTGGCCGCGGAACCAAGCAGAGGGTGAAAAGTTGCTTTTTTTCCACCAAATGAAGTGAGAAGAATTGGGCTGGGGTAAAGGAATGCTGGGGGTGTAGAAACAGGAGACATGGCACACCCAACTCCCAATGCTAAACACTGGATATAAATGATGCTTTGAAGGAAACGCAAGGAAACAGGGTTAGCCTAACCTCCAGGGAGTTTTCATAAGACAGAAACATCCGGAGGGCAAGACGCATTTGACGTTCATTACTTTGCTGGAAGCAGGAACTGAATCAGAGCTGAATCCATCCTCCTGTCCTCCACCTGCCCTCTCCTAGGCCCACATCACTACTTCTCCCATGTCTTCTCACCTTCATCTGCATTCTCAGCCCATCCTCCTGTGCTCTCAATCCAAACTGACTTCTGCAAGGACCGTTCATTCAGGATTCCTTTTTCTGCTGGTTTAACTGATGCACTGTTTATAATAAAGGCAGCAGTGACTGATTTGCTTCCCAGATAACCTAGTCTCATTTTCAAAGAGCATGAAAGATCCTATCTCAGAGGAATAACCATAATGTGACAGACAGTGGAAATGTGGGATTTAATGAAGGGCTCCCTACACTTCTCACTTCGTATCACACAAGCCAACACCTGCTTAATTATAATGTGCAGCTCTGACAGCCTCATTCACCAAAACTCAGCACTGACTTTCCCAGGTTCATGCCAAGGATGTTGGCAAGGCCCCAAATAGTACCTTAAATCCCTGAGCCACCTTCCAGCTGCTAGAAATAACGCTCTGCTTCTCCTACAGCATAAAGGAGGAATCACTCTCAGTGAGTCTTCAAACTCCATGCAGATCCGCCACGTTTATTCCGCGCTTTGCTCTTTCATCAAAGCATGACAACAACCACAAGAATTTTCCATAATTCTGGCTACAAAACTCTCCAGAAATAGAGGATCTATGAAGCCGGCTTTCAGAGTGTAATATTAGAAAGATCAAGTCTTTTCAAAACCACATCGAAAATAAAGTTGCAGTTTGGTATTTTCGGGGCAGCGCTCCAGACTCCCCACCAGGTTTAGCCCTGAAGTAACAGTCATTCCCCTTTCCAATTCCGCTCATAACTACTAAGACCTTCTCTGCACACAGAATGTTTATCGCTTTTCTCCCCTACTGTTATCCATGATTGAAACCGCTCTAGAAGGCAGGTGTGGGAAATGAAGTATTACTGAAATATAAGGTGATGATAACAACTAGATTTCAAGCTAAATTTTCTAGCCAGGACTTAAATCATTTAAACTTCACACAATTTCAGAGACTACCTTTTTTTTCTTTAGAGAAAAAGAAAAACACCTGGTATGTTATTTGGTGGATTCAAACAGAAGGAACCAAAGGAAATTATCTTTGATTGGCAGTAAGGATGAGTGGTTATATATTTTAACTGTCAAATGTAACTACTCCTTGTAAAATGCTGAATGGCAACTTTTTTCTTCACCCTCCTCTTCAGGTATTGTCTCTTATTTCCATGTCTTCATCGGAAATTAGAACACCTTTCAGTTCTACCCTAACTTGCTTAGATTATCAAATTGATTGTGCAATGACTCCTTGACATAGCGCCATTCCTTATTAATTAAAATTGGAATAGGGATTAAGAGTTCCCTTAATGACTGTACAAAACAAAGGTGAATCTTAGGCCATTGATGCCCTGTCTAGCGAGCTAAAAATGAAACCTTAATACCAAGAAGAAAAATGGAGATCAAGAAAGGCAAGGATCTCATTAAAGTAAAAAATGTGATTTGTGGGCTTGTTTCACCTAGAAAGCAATTCAATGTCAGTTATAGTAAGAAGATCCTGTGCACCAAGAACCTGACCATGACAGTTCTGATGTATTTGTGACAGTATCTGCAACTGTTCATGAATGTGCACCTTCTGTTTCTAGAACCCTAGATTATCAGAAAGATAAGGGAGTTTCTCTGTGTTTTTCAGACTGTGTTCAGCAAAACTAGGATTCAGAGGAGAATGTTCTGGACCACTGCAAGGCTCGGGATTTTCCAAGAAGATAGGCACCTCCTCCTTCTTCTCGCCCTCCTCCTCGGCTTGGCCTCCAGCACATCATCTCTCCTCTGATCTATCATGTGTATGTCAGCACCAGACCCTTGGATAGTACCCAGCACTAGGTTGGTACTCAAGAAATATTTGTTGGCAAACAGAATAAACAAATGTCTGTAAAAATGGACGTTCTGCTGAAGACTTATGGGATCACTGATTTAAAAAAAAAAAAGGCAAGAAGAAAGAAGCGAAAAAGAAAAGGCCTCAAACACCTTGCTGGAGGTTCAGTGCGGTGAGGGGTGAAATTTCTCACCCAGGGCCTACAGATCACTATCCAAACCCAGTCCCAGCCTCCAGATCTTCACTCCTGAAAGCCCACGGGGATATCCTTCACCTCTTACAGGTTTATGGCTCACCTAGTCAGGAGACAGTCACCTTTGTTCCAGATTGGCCTCTATCCAAATCTTCCAAACCTTGACTCAAGCACTTAGTAATGGAATTACCATCCATGATGCATTAAGTTAATCAGCAAAGTAAGCATCTAAGCAAACAGGCAGATGACCATAACATGTAAATCTTTCAGCTTAAGGGAAACAAGAGGTTCTGAAAAACCAAAATCATGATTTGGTTGCCCTTCTCTTTCAGTTTCTTTTATCTCCTGATTCCCTCATTATGGAAGCAAAGGGCTAACCTCCCTGAATTAGAGTCTGTTGGGGATATTTCCATTCTGACTCAGACATGAAATTCCAGGAAGATCATGAGGTAGCTGGTTCTGGAGACTTCTCCCAGGTAACATACTGCAGGGACTGAAACCTGTTCGATAACATGCCGAAGAAAATTAATAACAAAATTTGGGAGTTTAGCCAAATAAATCCCTTTCAAAATAATCTGTTACTAACATTTGGATTTCAATTAAAAATTGTTTGCTATAGGGGGCACCTGGGTGGCTCAGTCAGGTAAATGACTGACTCCTGAAATGACCTCCTCCTCAGGTTGTGATTTTGGGGTCATGAGATGGAGTCCGGAATCAGGCTCTGAGCTCAGGGGGAGTCTACTTGAGGTTCTCTCCCTCCCTCTATCCCTCTCCTCTGCTCTCTCAATCTCTCTCAAATAAATATTTTTTGAAAAATACTATTTGCTGTAAATTCTATAACTTTTATCCTTTTGTACCATTTTTCTCCAAATATATCCTTGTCTTGATTAGGAATTGAATGATCTGAAAGTGATTACCACTATACCAATGTAATATTTCTCACTAATTTGCCTAAGTTGCTAGTGGTACTAATTAGTAATTCATACTGAACATGCTTTTTTGTTACATCTCAAGTTATCACAATACCAATGAGACTGTCAGCAAATGATTAACTTGGATGACTCCTAGAGAATCTTAAAGATAAAAAAGAGTTGTGATGGCTTTCTTAAAGCGGGATTTTTTTTTTAAAGATCTTATTTATTTGACAGAGAGAAACACAGCCATAGAGGGAACACAAGCAGGGGGAGAGAGAGAGGGAGAAGCAGACTTCCTGCTGAGCAGGGAGCCTGATGTGGGACTCGATCCCGGGTCTCTGGGATCATGACCTGAGCCAAAGGCAGTCGCCTAACCACTAGGCCACCCAGGTGCCCCCGAATATAATTTTTAAGAAGTTTAATCGTGCAAGAAATGCTAGTTTTAAATAGTAGCTCCTAGACTTATAAATATATTACATAAATAAATTAGTCTATTTTGCCATTTAAATTATATAGAAATAATAGGAAAAACAAAAGAGAGCCTAAAGGAAGTAAGTTTTTGGTATCGTACAATGTGGGAAGACAAGTTACCACCTACGTATACACTTCACTAGTGTTCTCACCAAAGTACTGTTGTTCATGGATTGTGTATCTTGGCTAGACAACTTTTGAGAAAAGGAAACTCCACTTTACTTCTGGATCCAATTTTCCAGTACATGTTAGTACAAAATACACCAATGGTGACCTCACCCAGTGCCAAGAAGTTAAAATTATGCTATTAAGGTTACAGCATAAACATGTGAAATTGCTTAGTAGAGGATTCACTGATTTCCTCTTTTTTTCCCCTCCACATAAAAGAGTATTGCCTTTTGCTATTTTCTGAGTTTTTATTAAGTGTGAATGAAAATGCAACAACATGAGACAGAACTTCAAACATAATCACTGCTGTTAGCTAAAATAACAAGAACAACCCAGGAGCTAGGCAATGGCTCCTCTGCCAGGCCTTCATGTAATCTTGATGCCGTGCAGACTGTGTGAAAATCAGGACACTTACCTCAATGAAAACTCACTGCCTCTCAAGTCACCACCTTTCCAACATGGTTTTCAAAGGGTTCTGTGTATTAAGGGAATTCTAAATCTATCTAATAAGCAGTTTCTAATAGTAACTAATTATTCATCAAACAGGCCTCCTGCTAAGTGTTGTGGACATAATAGTGGACAACTAGAGTCCAGTCCTCAGTCTGACCATATGTGGATGAACTGAGCCACAGAGCGGAGGATGTAAACTTGAGGGTAGGGCTCCTGGATGGCTCAGTGGGTTAAAGCCTCTGCCTTCGGCTCAGGTCATGATCTCAGGGTCCTGGGATCGAGACCTGCATTGGGCTATCTGCTCAGCAGGGAGTCTACTTCCTCCACTCTCTCTGCCTGCCTCTCTGCCTACTTGTGATCTCTCTCTCTGTCAAATAAATAATAAATAAAATCAATAAAAAAAACCTTGAGAGTAAATGAGTAATTCAAATAAAAGAAATATCACTCTATTTCAGCTCTAAGAAAAGGGATGGGTAAGTGGGATCAAGAAGTAGGGCATTCCATGGGAAAGAGGATAAGACAAAGCCTAAGCTTAAAAGGGAGCACAGGATTGAAAGTAATCTGATACAATTCTAGGCAGAAAGGCAGAAGTGGTGTGTGTGTGTGTGTGTGTGTGTGTGTGTGTGTGTGTGTGTGTGTGTTGAGGAGGAGGTGATAAAAAAATATGCAAATATAAGTTAGGAAGCCACATGATTGACAGCCTAATGAATTTTGTCTTCAAGACAATGAGTTCATTGAAAGAATTTAAGGAGGATAGAAGGACAGCTATATCTGCCTTTGGAAGGATAATTCTAGAAGCAGCATAAGGAATGCTTTGTCTCGACCAAGAGACTAATTAGGGAACAGCTAGGAGAGGGTTAACAGTTCAACTAAAGTAAGGCAGTGATAGAGGGGACACAAAGAATGGACCAGTTTAAGAAAGAGATCCATGTCACTGACAGAATTCCAGTTTATGTGTACATCTGGCTAGTAGAGAAGGACAATTCAAGGATAGTTCTTCATGGTGTTTCCTGGGCTCCCGTGCAGATGCCGGTGCCATTCAGCAAGACAGTGAATAGAGGAGAAGAGCAAATCTGTGTGGCAGGAAGCTGACTGATCAAAAAAGCAGCAGAAAGTAAAACTTATTAGAAGGCCAACTGAAACCTCTAGAAAATATGGATATAATTTAGAGAAATCACCAAGTCCTTACTATTATTACAACTACATATTCAATTACGCTACATATTCATAGCAAGTTATTATAATAATTATGGCCAATTTCATAGTAATGAGGTTTTTTGATAAGTGTTTTTCTCCCCACCCTCACTTTTTGCTTATTTTTAGAAGTCTCAAAACTACTCACTGGTCCTATTGATCTTTCCACCATTCCATTGGACTTTCAGATCCTCAAATCTCCAACATAATTAACTTTTTAGACATGAAGAGAAATATCATACATTTTAGTAAGGAAAGCACTTTTAAAGGATTAAATTTATGCAAGTATGAATAATCAACAAATGCCTTAGGTCTTAATATCCTCTGGTATACTCTTATCTTTGTAGTTAACCCTGGACCTCTGGCCACAAAGACAGAGGATCTAGTAAATGAGGTTTCAGAAAAGAACCAGGCCCTGTGAATGTCAGTCCTACTGGGATCATGTGTATGCACAGTGCTGGGTTCTGGGGAAAATGAGATGTGAGAGGTGATCCCTGAATAATCAGAGTCCATCATCCTTCTCTGGATGAGGGATATACTAATATATCAAAATATATCCAAAGATAAACAATGCAAGTTAGAGGCTTTTTTAAGCACCTACGAGTTACATATGTCATGGAATTAGTGCTTTCATTTTTATAGATATGAGTTTTTTCTACCCTGCCACCTACACTAAGGAATTTTGAAATACATTTAAGTAGCATACATATACAGAATGTTTGGTATGTAACAGAGTTGCTTCCAGGGAGTAAGATAAGAAAGGGTTGTGATCCTACACCTATTAGAAATTCAGTTCAGTGGATGATAACAGATACAGAGATGTGATCTCACATGAAAGTAGTCCAGAGGTAGGCTTGCCAGAGCTCACGCAACACTCAGCAAAACCATTCATGGTCTTGGCTCTTTCTGTATCACCTCTTGCATCCCCAAAGTCCCAGGTTTTCTGCTGGAGCTACCGCCAGCACATAGGAGTTTCAAGCAGGAATGAGAAGACCCACGTGAGAAATGGGGCCCTTCATGCCACTGAGTCATTTTTTCACAAGTTCTGAATGGTTAGGAAGACCCATCCAACCACTTCTGCTTACATCTTACTGGCCACGTCTAGCTGCAATAACCAGAGAGGCACACAGAGGGTAGAATAACATTTTTTATATGCTGAACAAAAAGAAGCGTCAGCTCAGAGTCCCAAAAGTAGCCAAAAATGTCATATTTTAGATTAGAGGCAAATAAGACATATCCTCAGATGAAGGAAGCCAAGTTCTCCAAGAGATGTCCTTCAAACAGAAGGTAAATGATACTGGGGGGGAACTTGCAACTTCAGGAACAAAAAAACGAAAACCACTGAAATGGTGAATATACACATAAATGTCATAGACGCATTTTAAGTTCTTTAAAATATGTATGGTGGTCAAGCTTCACCTGGGTGGCTCAGTCGTTGGGTGTCTGCCTTCAGCTCAGGTCATGATCCCAGAGTCCCAGCATCGAGCCCTGCATCAGGCTCCCTGCTCTGCGGGAAGCCTGTTTCTCCCTCTCTCATTCCCCCTGCTTGTGTTTCCTCTCTAGCTGTGTTTCTCTCTGTCAAATAAATAAATAAATAAAACCTTTAAAAAATTAAAAAATAAAATACGTATGGTGGTTGAAAGCAAAAAGCATATAGTCTATTGTGTGTTCAATGTATGCAGATGTAACATACTGGAACACTGCAACATAAAGGAGATAAGATTTCTACACTCCAAGTGCAAAAGTCTAAATGGATTGTGAAAAGTAGAGTATGTATAATCCATAGAGCAACCACTAAAAACTCTAAAGAGTACAAAACTCGACTGATAAATAAAAGCTAAGTACCAACAAATAAACAAATATTCAGACACATTGATACTCTGTATTGTTTTATTTTCTGAATTATTTGGTGAAATTCTTTATGCCCCAGTGATTGGTCAAACTTGGGTTTTAAAAGGAAAAGAAAGTAGCCTAACCTCTACTTAAACATGTTTAAGATAATTTAAGCACATAGCAAAAAAAAAAAAAAAAGCAAAAGATTCAAGGGGTCATTCCCCATAACTAAGGCTTACAAGCTCAGATACAGAGAACATGATCTAGGTATCTACCTCTTTTCAGATATGTCTACAGAAAAAATAAAACATGACTGCTATGGTTGGTTGATTTGATTTCTAACGGCCTAGTTCTAAAACTCTCTATATTTTTGAGAATCTTAACTACTAAGCCTATTACTGATTGAATAATCTTAAAATTCCAGAGAACCATCTAACTAACTTTTCCATTTTCTAGAATGTCTTCACCATACCCCACCTGGCTCGATTTCATCTTTTACATCCTCAGTGATTAAAGTTTCAAATACTCAGTGACTCTTTCCTAATTTTCATGGCACCTTGTTGGGGGCATTCATTCTTATTGCTCATTCTAAGTATTGTGTTTATCTTTCCTTTTTTTTAATTTTAAGCTGACTCCCGTACCAGAATAGCATATCCATAAGAACAGGAATCAAGTCTGTCTGGTCCCCCCTTACACCTCTGAAACCTAGCATGGAATATAGCACTAGGTAACATACACACTTGTTGAAAAAAAAATTAATCTCGTTGGATTTTGACATTAAAAGAAAACTTTGTCATTTCTTTCCCAAGAAATCATGATCATTCCATATTAAATCACTATGCTTTTGACTCCTGATAAATCAATTTGATATCCTCATTAAGTCAACTCCATCTTCAACAAAACAACAAATTTATACTTCCTACAGTTTTTTTCCTCAGTCTCCTTGAACTCTAGGATCCACAATGGCATGAACTGTTTTATTTGTTTTTGTCCTTAAGTTTGACACAGAATCTGTCTCATAATAGGTATGCAATAAATAGTAAAAAGAAAAATAAAAGAAAGCTAGGAAGGTTTTGAGTTATACTTCATCGAATAGGACATATTATTAAAGAATAAGTATTTTTATTGCAATTGTTTTTCAATTACTAAAAAGTTATTCACTAAAAACCAGTATTTAATAATGACCAACTAAGCTTTTCTTAGGTGGTTTCTTAATTACCAACATGTACTTGGAGTTTTTTTTTTTTTTTTAAGTGTGCACTCAGGGGTTATAAAAAAAAAAAATACTGGCAGCATGTCCTACAATCAAATAAAAGGATACTCCATGAAAAATAGTGTCCTGCTTTTGCTTATTTTATTCCAAAATACATGACACCTCTTAGTATATCAAAATGCCTTTCACATACTTTCAGAATGATTTTTAACTGTTTTAACAATGTTTATCCTCAATCCTTTATCACCTTTTTCCACTAAGCTATTTAAAATCATGTTAGATGTTGAGAGTTAATCTGGCTATCACCTGCTAAAGCCTACAGTGTCTCCTATATCTTGAAAGTGAGATACAAGTAAAAATATCGGTCTTAAGTATTGTCAAGCCTAGAAAATTGGTGCCTCACTCTCTGTACCTTATGTGCTCTCGGTCTGAACATACTGAACTTAATATATGGAGTAAGAAGAAATTCTAGGAAAATAATAGCAATTTCCTTAACCTAAGCCCTTACAACACCAAAATACAGTAATGATCACGAACAACACAGATACAGCCATAGTCCCCTACGTGACAGTAAACCACCTTCGTGATGCGTTAAGGATTTCAAAGAAATCTACAAAATTGACAATAACAGTCAGTTTACCACGCATCACATTTTTAAATTGAAAGTTGCATAGATTCCTCATATTTTAGCAAGATCATGTGGGTGAAGAGCTTTATAAATTGTAAATCAAAGTATATTTTATATTTTAATGCTATCTTTTGAGTTTTAAGGATAAATTTGTATGTACATCTTTATATATCAGCAGCAGAAACACAGTTATAGCATATTATGATCCCAAGTGACATACTAGAAGATAATTAGTTGAAGGCATGATATATTCTAACTGAAAAAAATAACAAGTTCATTAACATTTTTTCCACCTTTGGAAAAAATATGTAAATCAACTAATGTATTAACGAATCGGTACTTTTATCTCAGAATATATTTTGGTGGAAACTATATTCATATTAATCTGGCTAATTTCAGCTTAAATTGAAACAAATTAACTTAGTTGGTGTGAATTAGGCTAAGGAAAGTATGTGTTGGTGAAGTGAGTGTCTGTTCAGTGGGTGGAGGAGACTTTCTCCTCCTCCATAATGATTTGGGCTTCCTGTCAACAGATAGGAGTGGGTCACAACATGCTAACCCACAAGAGACGTGTCACAAAATTAAAAGACCATCACTTTACAGATAGCAAATAGAAACCCAGGAAATTAAACTCTTTCCCCAGAGCCACATGTAGTGGAAACGAGCTGCCAGAGCTCCTTAGGAGTACACTTGGAAAGAGTGAGATCCTTCTGAGGGTCATGGGAGAGGGATTCTTGGAGATTTTACCTAATGCTTTCTGCTAGGGCAGAGCATGCCAAGTTTGAGTATGAAAATCGCCTGGAGATTCTGGTCAGCCTGCAGATTCTAATTCAGTAGGTCTTGGAGAGGGCAAGCTCCCAAATGATGCAGGAGCCCCTGACCTGTGGAACACACTTTAAGGGCCAGGCTCCGGGTAAAAGAAGAGGAAATTTTCTATCCCCTTTCACAAATTTCCTTCCATTTCTCAGCTCCCTTACCTCAAAGCAGCAGGCCAGTCAAGGCCCAACTACTAGAGCCTGAACACAAAAACCTTTGAAAAGGTGAAAAGGTGCCTGGGTGGCTCAGTGGGTTAAAGCCTCTGCTTTTGGCTCAGGTCATGATCTCAGGGTCCTGGGATCGAGGCCTGAGTCAGGCTCTCTACTCAGCAGCGAGCCTGCTTCCTCCGCTCTCTCTGCCTGCCTCTGCCTGCTTGTGATCGCTCTCTCTGTCAAGTTAAAAAAAAAAAAAAAAAAAATCTTAAAAAAGAAAAGGTGAAATTAGACTTTAAAGGGATTGCCAAAAAAAGAATAGACATTTATTTATAAAACCAAAGTAGGGGCGCCTGGGTGGCTCAGTTGTGAAGCATCTGCCTTTGGCTCAGTTCATGATCCTAGTGTCCTGAGATGAAGACCGACATCGAGCTCTCTGCTCCGCGAGGAGCCTGCTTCTCCCTCTCCCTCTATTGTTCCCCCTGCTTGTGCTCTCTCTGTGTCTGTCTCTCTCTCTGTCAGCTTTGCACAGTGGCAATATCGTAGCCAATGAGGTTTATCCAAGGCGTGATTATTGCTAATTGAAAGCTTCTCTCTATATATATCAAATAAATAAATAAATGAAGTTTTAAAGATTAAAATATAAATACATAAATGATTAAAAAAAAAAAAAAACCATGTGCTGGGGCATCTGAATGGCAGTCAGTTGCATGGGCAAACTCAGTTTCGGCTGGGGTCATGATCTCAGGGTCCTGGGATCGAGCTCAGTGGGATTCTGCTTGAGATTCTCTGTCTCTCCCCCTGCCCTTCCCCCACTCATGCACACTCTCTAAAATAAATAAATCTTTTAAAAAAGAAGCATGCTCATTGGAACTGAAATAAAGGGATAGCCAACGTTTTTCATAAAATTGTCTGCCTGGCAAAAAACAAAACAAAACAAACAAAAAAACATCAGATCTTTGAGAAGGAAAAGAAAGACTATACCTCAGGTTTGGAATGCAAAAGTTTTTAGAGTCCATCTGGGAGAAATATGATGAAAGTTTGAGCCTCAATGCTCCTGCACCTCTTTTCCTAAGTATCTAATGTTCGCCTTCTCTACAAAGAAACTGTTTCTATCAGATAATCTGTCAAGACTAAAAATCTATCTGGCATGGAAGATGGTAAGATGATGCATAGTTACAACCAAACAAACCCTTGCCCATAGCTGTGGCCAAATAGGAATGAATATCAGAAATATTTAATTCACACATTTTCCATTGGATAACCTTTCAGACTCTTGCTACTTTAAACACAAAAGTACTATTCATCTGGCTACATTCTTTAAAATGTGTCCTGAACATCAATTGTCAAAGCCTCCCCTCAAGCTTGTACCTGTAGTGTTCGGTTCCTAGAACTGAAGTGGCTATACAGTGAAGCACTAAAGTAAATAACGGAATTTCGTATGAATGAAATGTGTAGATTCCCCCAAACAAGATACAAATCTGATGTTATAATAACAGTTATATGGAAATATTTTTATTTAAATAATTATAACAAAAATAACTGTGTTCAGTGTAAGAGAAATTGCAGATTTTAGCTGAACACATAATTTTATGAAAATTTGTTGCTCCATTACCTTATCGGGTCCATTTTTTTTTTCAGGAAGAAAATCACATAAATGTCTCTATACATTGGCCTTTTCAATTTATATAAACAGTATTCAAAATTCAGAAGACTAGCAGGAAATACTAACAGATTTAGCATTTCGTGTCCATAAAAGCAGACATATTTGGTAATCACTCCTATGTGCCTTAATGTTTGCACGAGCATGAGAAGGTGCTCCTTTTTTGCTTGAGTCGTTAAGAATCTATTACCCTAGGGCATTTCAGAAATGGGAAACTAAGAATCCATTTCTGTGCAAGTGGTAATAAAAGGCAAAGAGTTGATTGCTGTTGATTAAAGAATCCATAATGAAAATGTTTTCCTCTTCTTTCAAAATAGACCTAAGTTAGAGAGAGACCTCAGGCCGCAAGAGTAAAGGAAACCACCTGATAGAGTTTTGAGACATGAATCCAATACAGCCAACCAACAGCTTTAAAAGTCATACACAACACCCCAAAAACAATACCGATTGCCTTAACTTTGACATAATGTCAAAATTGATAAGCACAAATTTAAAAGGCCTACACAAAAGTTTATAAAAGGTATATAGTTATGCCAAAAAAATACACAAAAGATTTATAGCTAAACAAAATATCTATCAGAAAATCTACACTTTCTGATATCAGATAGGCCCAAAACATTTTGATGGAGACTCAAAATCACCATAGTCCCTGTTTTAAGATATTCTGTTTGGGCCTGTTTATAGAGAAAATGTAAAATAAATATATTATCTCAATGATCAATTATTGCATAACAAACCGCCACAAATTAAGTGGCCTAAAGCAGAAATCATCTTATCTCCCTAGAATTATGTGGGTCGGGAATTCGGGTTGACTCAGATGGCAAGGTTTTTTTTTTCCAATTTTATTGAAATATAATTGACATACAGCACTGTGCACATTTAAGGGGTATACTATCATGAAATAATTACAAGAAAAATTATTCCTTAGAATGAGAACTCTTAGGATTTACCCTTTTAATTTTCGTACCAAACAGCAATATTACTCATAACCGTCCTGCTATGTAGTTCGTCCCTAGTGCCTATTTACCTTAAAGCTGGAAGTCCCTACCTTTTGACTCTGCGATCATCCCATTCTGCTTCCCCTGATCCACCCCATCTAGTAACCACCAACCTGATATTTTTACAGGAACTTGATTTTGTTCCTTGTGGGTTTTGTATTTTTGTTTTAAATTTCACATATGAGTACGGTCATGAAGTATTTTTTTTGTCTGATTTGCCTCACTTAACATAATGCTCTCAAGGTCTGTCCAAGTTATCACAAATGGCAGGATTTCCTTTTAATGGTTGAATAATATTCCAGTGTGTAGATACACCACGTTTTCTCTATTCATTCATCCATCAGAAGACACTTCAGTTCTATGTCTCGGCTATTGTAAGCAGTGCTGCAGGGAACACAGGGGGCGGATATCTCCGAAACAGTATTTTCACTTGCTTCAGGTATATTTCCAGAAATGGGATTGCTGGGTCATGTTTGATAACTGTAGTTTACATTTTTTGAGGAGCCTCCATACTGTTTTTCCATAATGGCTGAAATAATTAATATTCCCACCAACAGGGCACAAGGGCTCCCTTTTTCCACATCCCCACTAGCGCTTGTCACCTTTCCTCTTTTTGAGACTAGCCATCCTCACAGGTGTGAGGTGATATCGCATTATGGTTTTGATTTGCATTTCCTTGGTGATTGGTGATGTCAAGCGTCTTTTCATGTGCCTATTGACCACTTCCATAACTTCTTTCAGCAGGCCGTTCTTCTGCTGGTCTCAACAAGGGAATTCGTGTCACCTGGCTGCTCACTTGAGTCTAAAATGGCCGACTTCCTTAGGCGCTGGTTGATGGTGTCTGTCAGGGGGCCTATCGCTCTGCGTGGTGTCTCCTCCTCAAGAAAACTATCCTAGGCTTCTTCGACGCTTCTTCTCAGGACTCTAAGTAGTCAGAAGCAGAAGTTACAAGTTCTCCTGTAGCCTAAGTTTGAAAGTGACACAACCCTTCTGCTACTTCTTCCGATCAGGGAAAGGCCCAAGGTCAGCAGAGACCCAAAGGGCGGGGAAAACAGACTTCCCTTCTTGACAGAAGAGAGGACAGCATCATATGTCAAAGGGGCACACATCCAGGAATGAGAGGAATGATCACATTCCTTTGCAAGCATGTATATATTCAAGCCAGTTATATACTCAAGCGTACGAAAACATCATAAGAAAGCCTGATACTGGGTCTGGTCACAGAAGTGGCAGAAAGAACTCCCTGAAACAGCCCAAGGCGATGAATGACAAAGATAAGGCAATTAAGCACAAACAGAAAAAGGAACAGAAGGAACTAGAGGAACTAAAAGCAAAGACTCAAGGGAAGGGCCCCCTGGCCTTTGGTAGAATTAAGAAATCTGGTGAAAACTAAGATGTTCCTTGTGCCTGGGGCAGCGGTGATCTGTTATTCAATTCCTATTAAACCATCTGGATGCCTGCCATCACACCTGTTGCCACCTATAGCTAGAATGAAGTACTGATTCTTGGATCCTATTGTACACTTAAGAACAAACTTTTGGGGCACCTGGGTGGCTCAGTTGGTTAAGCGACTTCCTTCAGCCCAGGTCATGATCCTGGAGACCCAGGATCGAGCCCCACATCGAGCCCCACATCGGGCTCCCTGCTCGGCGGGAAGCTTGCTTCTCCCTCGCTCACTTCCCCTGCTTGTGTTCCCTCTCTAGCTGTGTTTCCCTCTGTCAAATAAATAAATAAAATCTTAAAAAAAAAAAAAAAGAATAAACTTTTGTAAAAGATAGATAATTTTAGAGGCATTGGGAGGCTGTCAGTTAAGCGCCTGCCTTCAGATTGTAAGAGTCGACCACCCAAGAGGGCAGTCGGCTGGGAGCCTTAGAACGCCGCACCTATCAAGGAAGACTCTGAGAGACCAGTTCCATGCAAAAGCAAAGGGTTTATTCGGGCATGCTCGGACTCACAGCCTGACCCCCAAACCGGTCAGCAGCTGAGAGCCCCGAGTTTTTCCAGGGATGACCTTATATATGATTAC